>JASANE010014044.1:0-24337 GCA_030248225.1 Trileptium ribeirensis
ACTGGTCAGGAGGCTTCACGAGCGGATCATTTTGGTCAAGATCAACCTGAAATGATAAATTTGCGACACAATGTCACTGATCAAGACTGGCCATGGTCGCAGGAACGAATTCTTAGAGAACAGCAATTGGATCCAGAAATTGAGGAAATTCGAGTCTTTAAACTTGCTAATGGTGAAGTTGTAGGGCTATCGAATGAACGTTATCGATGGTTATGTCGAAATCAAGGAGATTTCTTCTTCCAGGATCAGTTACTTTTTCATCTACACTGGCGCCATCGACATCAGCGACGCGCTGTAGTGTTCACGCAATTGGTTGTGCCGAATGTGTTTCTACAAGAACTATTGCAACGATATCATGAAAACTTTGCGGGTCATTTAGCCTGGGAACGAACTTATCCTTTGCTTTCGAAACACTATTATTGGCCAACTATAGCAGCAGATCTACACGTATTTATACGGGATTGCACTGTCTGTAATCGTTATAATCCAGGTGGTAATCGTAAAGTACCGCTACACCCAATTGCTATCCCGTATGCACCGTGGGAAACGGTAGGTGTGGACATTGTAGGACCATTGCCGGCCACAGAAAATGGTAACAAATATATTATTTCCTGGATCGACTATTTAACGAAATGGCCTGAAGCATTTCCTGTGCCCGATACTACTGCGAAATCCATTGTAACAACTTTCACTCAGGGTGTTTCCAGTCGATATGGACATCCCAAAACGGTCACTGTTGATCGAGGTGCTGGATTTATGGCAGAGACACACCAAAAGGCTCTGAGTTCCCGAGGAGCGAAACTCAACTTTGTGGTAGCGGATCACCATCAATCGAATGGTTTGGTCGAACGGTGGAATCAAACACTTATTCGGGTGTTACGCAAAATTGCAAACGAAAATCCAGATTGTTGGGATGAGTATATTCCACTAGTCTGTATGGCGTATCGAATTACACCAAATGTAGCCACTGGGGAAACGCCATATCGTATGAACTATGGTCGATATATGGATTTGGCAGAGGAACCACGACAATTACAAGTGCGATCGGACTCTGTACAAAAATACGTACAAGATTTGTACCAAGAACTACAAACAATTTGGACCGAGTGTAGAGATCAATTACAGAAAACACAGGAACAATATCGAGAGCGATACGATCGACGTATTTCGGCGAATCGAGCAGATATTGTCGAGGGCAGCTTAGTCTTCCTGCTTGAGAAAACTGCTCGTGGTCGGGGATTTCACCCAAAATTAGAACCGTTATTTCGTACTTTATACAGGGTACAACGGGTGGATGGTCATAATTTGGAAATTCGGGAAATAAATCAACCACGAGGTCGGGATTTGTTAGTCCATAAGGACATGGTAAAATTATATCTGGGCAATATAGAGCAATACTTGGGATACCTACGGGGCAAAATTCCCCTAAACCCTAAAATTCAAGACCTTTGTAGGGTTTGTCGACAGGTAAATGCACCCAATAGACCTGGTAAAAATAAGCCGAGACGGTTAAATGAATGGGTCGCATGTGACGGACCCCATTCAGAAGTTCACTGGTTTCACTTAGATTGTGTTGGACTGAGTAAATTGCCTACTGCGGTAGAGCAATGGTTTTGTGCTGAGTGTAAATAACAATGTAGTGACGGTAGTTTCAGGTTTTATGTGTTAAAATCAATTTAATAACTAAATTTGATATAGTTTAGACTCTCACAAAAAGTTTTCTCGTTGGATATGAACCCTAAATTTTCTGTTATTGAGCACTTGAAACTACGGTGGCTACAAGGTTCATAATATTGTAATACACTCCTAGTTGTTCAAAAGTGGTGTCTCTTCGAGCGAAATTATATGAGCTGTATTGTTGGAAAATTGTAAATAATTATCTGATTGGCAAATTTTGGACTAACTTAGGTACACTGAACAATTTCACAATAAATGTTAGGAGCTAAATTTTTCTTTGGTTGGAATTGATTATTTCCTATTTAAAGGGAACTTATCCTCTTTTAAATTAACAGGTATCAAAAAGTTAATCAAAAAACTCGGAAAGAAATTTATCTGAAATTTGTCATCATGTTGAGATGATGCACATAAATATTGTCAATTTTGGTTGTATATGAAAACTTATGAAATTTAATAGACGGACTATAGAAGGAAAAAGAACTGCACTGATGGAAAATCTGCAGATGAGGAAATGGTAGTGTCAATGATTGTAATCAGGATGTACGTTATTTTAGAACGGCGGAGCTCGTTAACAAAACGATCGAGCAGCGAACACGGAGCCAGATCGAAATCATCGCCTATGCACGTCTATTTTATCGGCGACTAGGGCTACCGCGAATGGTCATTTGCGTTCGAACACAACCACAACTGGAAATGGCGCTTACGTTATTGCGAGAATCCAGCTGGAACATTTTCGGGTTGGACAGCGAAGCTTTTCAGCTGCCGCAGTGGTTAAGAGACATTAACGCACAAGATATTCTAAATCGGGAAGAAGTTGGCATTGGTACGTCGCTAGCGCAACGATACTCGCGTCACACTCGTTATGGGCGCGTAGCACCGTTTTTATCCGAATCGTGGTTCAACATTCGTAATATGACACGGCTCGGTGTTAAACAGGGTTTTGCAGCGACTATCCAGCTTGCAACCATGGAAGGCTTGGTAGTCTTCATTGATTTGATCGGATTTCGACTCACAATGCCAAGCATTTTACGTGAATTCTTGGAAGATCGCAAGTTGTATATTATCACGTGGGCAGGTCACTGTGATCGGCATTATCTGTCGCGTCTCGAAATCTTACGTGGAAAAGCACCACTCGACGCTGATCATTGGCTCGATCTTCAGGCGCTGAAAATGCAATACGAACATGAGCAATATGCACCGAAGAGTAATCGGTTGGATGAACAGTTTCGCCAAACGTTGTATCAAGAACGACCAGCTATGACACCATGGGGTGATCTAGCAATGCGTGTCTTCGGAGACACCATTCATGATTATTTCCCACCGCCGCCTAAAGAATATAAAAAGAAGGTGAAGGAATATCGTAAACTCGCTCCACGGAAACGCGTTCCCTATCGCGAGTTTATCGTTTATGCGGCAATGGATGCACTAGTGCCGGATTTAACCGTTATGGCTGCGGAGGAACGATCTACGCTTGACGGCGGAATAAAAACAGTGGAAGATGTACGAGATTGGATGAAAGATCTAGTTTGGACATTCTTGCCAATCGACTATTTCAAAGTTCCGCAAATAAAATTCGATTTCGACAAAGCGGACCAGTATCCGGAAGTCGAAGCGATATTTATGCCAAGATATTTCGACATGTGTCAACGAACCAATAAAGATTTTCCGGAACATCACTCGTATCCGATGATCTATGTTCGAGAACCGGATGAACTGGATGTCAAACATATGTATATCGCATTGGATACTTCGGAACGAATTCGATGGGCTGCAGTATTGCCGAAATATCAACGTGCATGGAAAATGCCACAACCTGATATCAACCTGCACGGTGAATTATTGACTCCCGCTAAAAGTAAAGCTATGAGTGAATCATTGCGATACGGCGTTATCGAAGACCAACGTCGCAAGCATTCAGGACCTGTCTTGCTGTCCGATTACGCACATCATATAGAAAAAGAAAGGGAAGACGCTCGACGACGAGAAGAACGAACAACTTTTTCGGAGGAATCTAGTCCTGGTTTGGAAATCGTTGACGAAATAATGGATCAATCTAGTGCGGCTGCGAAGCAAAAACCATCTGGAGAAGCACTAGAACCATCAAAATCCATCGCGTCGCAACCATCGTCGCAAGCGACGTCAGCGAGTGAACAGCAACAAGGTGTTCCTGATCAATTAGCGCAACGATTGTCAGGAGATTTATCTCCAATATCGCAAGATGGTGATGAAGCTGCTAATCAAATTATTAGCACGAGTCGGTTGCACGAAGCTGTTGCAGCAGTGAGTATTAGTGACAATCCGGTGCGGGTTGAAGCAACGCCTGGTCAACAAATACCTCAGGTGGTATCACAACAAATGGGTCACATTATTTCTACGGAAGACGTAGCGATGAGATCTGCTAATGATATGGATGATTCAACTTTTGTTGATCAATGGTTCGAAATCGATACAGTGCCAGCGGATTATCAACCATATCTAACGTCCACGAGTGGCACGGCACCCGGCTATGCCACAACGGTAGTTTCAAGCGATTTGCAAATGCAATCAAACCTGGCATTGGAAACATCCGGAACAGTCGTGCAACATCCGTCGTTACCGTCACACGATACTCCGAATGTAATTAGTGCGATACCACCGGTAATGGGGCCGTTGGGTACTCTTGCGTTTACGGTACCACCGCCAGCTATTACTCGGATAAATGCTATGCCAGCGACGGGGTTAGCAAATATTTCTAATTGGCCTATGTCTAGTGCTTCGACTGGTTATCTTTCGGCTTTACAATTTTCGACAGTCGCCACAGCTTCAACGGGAACCATTGTACGCAGCTTTCCTGGTGCTCTTACTTCAATGGATGTGTTATCATCAGCTGCGTCCGAGACAAGTACTATACCTTATGCGTTAGCACCATTAGCTTCTAGTGCTTGGGTACCTCCGATTATGCAGTCAACAGCGTCAGTGGTACCAGCCACTACTATGGGTGCTGTAACTACGGAATCGAATCCGGAGTCCGTTGAACCATTAGGAGCAATTGCTTCGGGTCAATTCTCAGAGATCAACTCCAATCTGCAACAAAATGGATTGCAGGATTTTCTTGGCGAAATAGGTCAGAATGAACCACTATTTGTTGTTCGACGACAACCAATTTGACCTCCAGAAACCAACGAGCGATGTCAAATAACAACCTGTCCGCGAATGACTATGTTTTGTTGCGCGCATTGTCGTTTGGGATTCTGTCGCGGACACATCACTGAACATGGATGTCACAGTCAATCTACCGCTATCGGTCATTGTGCATTTGGACGATGGGTCTGGAGTAAAGCTAAGCACGTGCTACGTGATATTTGTATTGCTGTGCCATATGTACAATGTTCAAGTTGTCGCAGACTGTTGTGTCCGGATCATGCTGCTACAGATTGCTGCGATGGACAAGATCATCATACCGGATGCTCGACAGCGTTGGAATTATCTATTCCGGTGCGGCGAATGTTGAATGACGACGGTCAACCGGAAATCCACGCGGGAACTCCGGAAATTGATAATATGGACATACCAATTAGTCGTACGTTTTGGGAACGACGACAACAAGGTTTCACGCAAATTCGATTACAAGCGGATATGCCTGATGGCACACGACCTACTAGCTGGTTTATGCCAAGTAATGCTATTCAAACTATACCAGCGGTATGTCGAAGTACTGATGAGCATACAATTAAGATTCAAGCGGAACTTGTACAATTACAACAAGTAAACGCTGTTAACGAACGACGTGTCACCGAATTGGAAGAATCTTTGCAAGAGTCGCAAAACGCTCATGCACAAGCTCATCAAGACGCGGCGCAGTCACGACGACAAACTCAAACCATGCAGACAAGTATCGACCAATATCGTGTTCGCATTACTACATTGGAACAGTGCATTCGTGAACAAACGACACAAATGGTTCACTTGCACGATCGACCTACTATGGCGGATATGGCAGTTCAAACAGATGTGGTTACAACGATGGGTACACCAAAACGGGAGAAAGCGAAACAATCACGGAAGGCAAAGCGACGACGTCAACCTTCTTCCGAATCCAGCAGTGACACTACGTTTACACTAGATTCGGGAGGGCGTGATAGCGACAGGGAGCCAGTTACGAGAAAACAGCGAACCCATCCTAACATTGCTCTGGAAAGTAAACCGTTTGATCCGGTGAAACAAGCTGAGCGAATTTTAGAACAAGTAGAAGCACGCCAACAACCAATCGTACGACGAAAACGAATTCCGCTATTGCGTGAACCAAAGGCCGAATTTCAATTGCTAGAAACTTTCCCAGTAACAGAACAACCGGCGCAATTGAGAGTTACTATCGACAACACTCAACCGTTACCGGTATCGCAACAAGACGCAACGCAAATGGGTGCTCGACCGCGAACGCATGGTTTTCACCAACCGTCTACGTCCACTCCATCGCCATCGATAAAATATCACACAGTTCAAGAACCTGTCGGTGAAGAAAAACCAGTAATTGGAGCAGATCAAGTAGCTGTTGAGGATGCAATCTGGATTCGTGATTACGAGAACCAACCGGATGCGGAAGAACTCCGACATGCACCGTTGCTACCGTATCTGTTACAATGGCGACCGATGTATACGCCCAATGCGTTCACACGAACTGAGAATGGATATTTGAACCAGTTGCGCGTTCATTTCTATCAAATGATTGCAGAATTACCGCAACCTGTCCGAACAGCTGATTACATCTTTACCGTGGAACGTATCGGACTCACAGTATTCCAGTACTTTCAAACGAAATTGGTAAAATCGGGTGCGAATCAAATTTTTCAAGTTATTCTGCAAGTGCTAGCCAGCCGCATCCGCTTCAACCTATATCATAAAACGTTGAACAATACCGATATAATGCACCGTACACCTTTTCCTGTTCTGCTACTCTTCAACTTCAGCGAGATGCATCGACAAGTGGGAATTATGGAGCGACACCCAGGAAATGTCTACGGGTCGCGCATTCGAAAGAGAGTAAAAGCATGGAATGGCCGATTCGGAGCCCATCTGCAAGATGCACTCGAAACTGTTCGACGTACCTTAGAGGATTTGGAAATCCAGATTCGGTTACTACAGGATACTGTTATGGATCAACATCCACGACGAAATCAATGGCTGAACATTGCAAATCGCCGGCGAGCACGATTACAACCTGGTTGGGAACAGCATCAACGACAATTCCATCGATTCCTCGCAGCACAAGTGGATACCGCTGACCATCGAATGCGCAGACTATATGCAGGATATCGATCATGTTTGCCATATTTCGGGGCACCGCCATATCTTGCACCGGAACATTATTTACGAGCGGTTGGATATCAGCAAGAACAAATCTGGCGTATTACGCGAGGTGACTATGATATCTTTGCGTCTCTCGATCGTATATTACCAGAAATGCCAATTGCGGAATGGGGCACTTACAATCATATGTAAACCTTAACTGGTAATAATAATAACTGTAATAGAACTAATAATTGATCGATCGAAGTGCCTTCAGTTCAATTTTACGGCTATGACAATTGCTCAGCAACAATCATTGATACTTTAATACTGCCAATAACTATCGAGCTGTTTTGACAATATACTACACAATTGATGACAATTTCCGTGAACAATAAATACTGTGCCATTGACATTCGATGCCAAAAGAAGAACAAGTCAAAAGCCATAATAATGCTTTATTTTTATATTGCTATATTATACTAGATGGTGGATAGAAGAGCTTGTTTTTCTTATTTTGTTTTTTTGTGGTATAGCTATGCGGTACAATTCCATAGTTCTAAAACCATTCAATTGAACTAATTTCATAACAAGTGTTAAAATCAATTTCACTTCGGTCTACTGGATTTCATTTTGAACAAATTTCAATAGGATACTTAATCCCGTTTTAGAAACTTAAATAACCTTTGTTTTGCCAGATTAATTCAGCTCAAATTTCAATCCAATTAAATTGTACATGATAATTTTTGAAATAATTCATATTTTTAATTTTCTCAAATCCATTTTACTGTGTTGTGGACACTATATTTCAATGCAAAATTTGTCTCTGTTTTTCTACATATAAATTCACAAAATTTTGCAATATTACATTATCGATTTCATTTGTTACCTACCTCGGTGTAAATATATTGTGTTTTGAATACAGGGAAATATTACATAATATACTTTATTTTGTACTTTAATTTTGTTAGTTTAATATTTGATCATATGCTGCGCATTAATATTGCTTGGAAGGAATCCATAGTTCATTCCAAATTATAACAAACTATTACTCAGGTGCGATTTTTAATTTCATTATTAACCTACAAATTAAGTCTTGGCAATTTTGGGAAAAATCTGATTTAGAATATTTTTGAAATTCTAGTCATTTTTCATTATCGGAAATTTCGCAAGAAACCAAATACAATCATCAGAAATTTTTCAACGGTATTTTCAAACCCAAACGGTGGATTCTGATTTTCTCACTTACTTAATCCGAATATTACTGTTTTTATTTGGTATTGTTATTAATGCAAGTCGAGACAAGGTACGGTGTACATTAATTTGGTTTAATAATCTTGCTCAGTATTATATGTTACTGCCATAATATTTTAAAGCATTGTATTAACATTTTGTGTGCATAATATTGTTGTAAATTGCAACGGGTATAACTATAACTTTTCAAATTTTTATTTCAGTACTTGGACAATGAAAAACTCAAAAATACAAGTTTAACCTGCTCCCTAGAACACATACTCAACGGGGACGTTGAGGAGTCGGGTCCGGGGGATGTCAACTTTTGGGCAGGTCCAACCTTGTATTTTCTCTCCCCAAGATATCACATTACACTGATTTCAATTTCAACCTTAAAACTAACATGAATTAATTTTCCTTCCCTGGGGAGACATTGACTCTCCCAAAGGGGCGGTTCCTATAACCTCTCTGGCCGAGACTTCTTCTATTATTTTGGGCATAGGGACTCATAATTTTCCTTATTCGGGCTATATGGTTCCTGTATTTCAAAATACTAATCTGAAACTAAAATCTGATAATATTCAATATTTTCAACTAAATACCAAGAATAATTTTATTTTCAAAACTTTCCCAAAACAGGGTGGTGGTTATGCTTCCCGAGTGGAATGGCACGCGGCCGCACCTTGGGTAACCACCGCAACTACCCCATTTTATTCGTACTTCGGGGACAATTATTTCCTGAATATAGGTTGAAATTTATAAATTTATAAATTCCTTTACTTTTGGTTCAAATAACACATTTCTCTCTGATTTATTATTATCTTCTCCCGGTGGGGTGTATCATATATCTTCCATGGTAGGGTAACACCCATTCTCACTCGGGTGAATCCCTTATCTACCCCTGTCTGGTGATATATTACTTCTATACCCTGACACAATACTCCATTTTATTCAAAATTCAACTTTTTCACTTTACTAGTAAAATTATGAATATATTAGGGCCACATCAAGTAGAAACAACTCCTATCATAAGGTGGGACTATATACATTTTATCTTTTCCCTAAGTTAAGAACATTCTAATCGTCCCACAATCCTATTTTCCTTAACCTTTGGTGTCCCTCAATTTTCACCATTTTCCTTCCAAAATTAAATACGTTACTATATGATTTTCTAACTTCATACTAGGATAAAGGTTTCGCAAACTATCCCAGGGGGTTCTAACTATCTATTCCTACCCTAAAAACTACCTAATTCCTATAGGATACCTAATAACACCCCTATTTCTAACCTCAAAAATTCACCAAATTCATTTAAAATTATATATTAAATAAATAATTTAATAATTATTACTAAATAAATTTAGTTAGCTACTAATTTACTGCGCTGTAAAACTCTGGCTTTTTCAAGAAATCTGCGCATGCCCCAGTCGACATATAGGGTAGTTCGACGACAGCGACGACGTATATATACGGTTCTCTGTTTTTGTTTCCTAATTAATTAATGTTTTTCCGTTACATACATAAGATTCTGCCGACTTTTATATTTTTGTGTTACTTTGGTTTACATTTATTATTCATATAATTGCTCTTTATCATTATTAATTGCGTATTACTCTTATAATAGGAATATTTTAGTAATAGTATCATTTTTTCTCTGCCTTGTTCTTATATATATCTTCTTGCTTAGATTACCTGGATTTAGAAATAATTCGTTGTGTGCTTCTCAAATATTTTTCAATAACACGTTGAAATGGTGATATAGCTCAATATATCTTAGTGGTTACATTATAAATTTTCTAAGATTCCAACTCCCCTTCTTTAATTTTAGGAACTCCCCTATATAGATATATCCGCGCAGGTAAATTTCGTGTATACAGCCTCGCATTTGGTTATAAATACCGTTAGATTACTGTGTTCCACCACACGCATGTATATGCAACCCCTTGGTAAGGATCTTTAGGTGACAATACAGGAGGCTGTTCCTGTATTTTCTGGACCCTGCCGAGGTGGCGGGTGCGCTAGGCATAGTAAGCCCTAGCCGGGAGTAAGGCAGACCAGAAAGAGGGCAGCCCATCCCCTAAACGGGAACCTCTGGGTGGGATTGGTCTTTCTCCCTTTCCGGAACCGTTCTACCACCCGTTGGTACCAGGCCGTCTTCCATGGGCTGCTCTATCGTCGAAGGCTGCAATGTTGCAAGTATGCTCTAGGGTGGGACATAATTACCGGAATTATGTCTTCGCGCAAGCCTCGCCTAGGGGTTACCCAGCATGCAGGCCGGGGAAATTTTACGCTTAGGGGGCTTGGCGGTTATGGTCCAACACCCACGTTCTATTTAGGGGCATCCTGTGTCACTTGTCCCACTAACACTAACCCATAAATTTCTTAGTTATTTTTAGATTTCCCAGCACCTATAGCTTATTCAGGTAAAGTTACGACTTGGGTATGTGTATCCCATAATACACGGTTATCGCGAACCCATACCCGTATCAAAATATCCAAAAATCAATACAAAAATTGTTATCACGGTGTATACGTTCTATTTTGCTGGACAAAGGAAACTACCTTTATGCCTTATTAGCGTTATTCTTTGTTATCTACTTACCCTAGGTGCATAACGCCAGGGCTGTTAAGTTTTTCTCTTTCATATAATACATTGGGTACTAATACTGTTATATTGTTATTTCTTGTTCACAAATTTCAAGCTAACAACGGTATTAAAATTTTCCAACGAATTGGTGTTATTTTTAATCTAGTCTGAGCCGATCTCCAATTACTTAGTGCTTGTGTACTTTCAAATAAAGGTGCTGGTCACCTATAGCAACGTAAATATCCCTCCTGGCGCTAGCATTAGCTTGTCCCCTAGAAACTTGTTAGCTGCTTACAGGGTGCTAGGCAACCATAAAACGCATCCTAGTTTTACTACCTTATTGAGTTTTATCGTTATGGCAGTATGTATCTTTAATTTTTAGGTCATTTGTATATAACAAAAGTTTTAAAGTCCTGGTGCAATTATTCTGCATTTCTTGCTAGTATTACACACAACACAGGTAATACATTTTACTCTTTGGTTAATACTTAAACGGTATCAAGATATTCCAAAGTGTATTATTATACAACCTTTAAGCTTGGGACCTGACGGTTACCAATGCCTTCTCCAGCTCCATACCCTGTCTTAACTCGGGCCGCATTGCTGAGTTAAGCCAGAGCTTGGATGCCTTCAGAGCTAATGCAGCTCACTCCTCCTTTAGTATTAACAAACTATAAAACAAAAACTAAAAATAAATGCAAGATCTCTTTCAAAATTCATACGGAGATTTCAATCAACAGGGGCAATGGATTGTTACGCGAACCTCTTTTGCTAATAAGATTTCTCAATAAATATTCAATCTGTTTCGATTTGTTATTAAAAATAGGTACCAATTTCATTCGTTAGCATTACTCGATGCCAATCTAAATTCAGCTGTTCACGGGCCTACTCGGGCGCACCGTGACAGTATTAAGTTTTGTCAGTGACTACAACTAAAAGTTTTTAAAGAACTCTAGGTTATATCCTACACTAGCCTACACGGGCACAGCAGATAACAGAAAAGCTTTGTATAAAATTTTACAACAAATTATCAAAATACTACAGACTCGCCACTCGAGCTCGCTGTAGTTTAAAGATAACTTTTCATGGATAATAAATCATATACATGGTTAACTTCACATTTTTGTAATTCAAATCTCACATAACGCTTTAACTTTCCAACAAAATTTACTTTTTATAAAATCTATTTTTCTTTTAACTTAATACCACGGCTCGTTATGCGAACTTGCCATGGTACACGTAAGCATGGACGGCACTCTTACTCGAGCTTGCCAACGCTGACCAAAATTACTTAAATTGTGTTTTAAATTTCATCGAACCAATCTTTAGGCTTTTCCAATAATAAAATTCATTACCCAGGGCTCGTCTCGAGGACATTACCAGGGTATGATCTTTAGCAGCACGGATACTCGATCTCACTAATTAAATCTCATTTGGTAATAAATAAATTATTTCAAAACTCGCTATGGCTGAAAGGTACCGGATGCACAAAATCAAGCCAGGCTATATTTACAATTATTGCTTCAAATAAACACACCTTTTCCAGTTTCTCGGATACTTGTAGACTACAAATAATTCCATTCAGATAGTACATAAGCTACAACTAAAACTTCGCTTAAACTACTTAGGCATTTGTTTAAGTTAACTTACTCATTACACACGGCCAACTCAATTTATTTTAGGAACGGTTATATGATCCAGATACAACCTTGATTTCCCTGCCCGGGACAATGACATGTCTACCATAGGGAACTCGCGCAATTATTCTTTCGTGACAAAGGGTATCTCCGACCGTTGGTAGACCGGTCCATCCCCTTGGTGGCTTCCTTCCCCTAATCTTGACTTTACTTATATTTTGGGATGATTTCCAACCTCGTTCTACTTTTACCCCCTTCCCTTCGGCCACCATTGGAGATGTCGGTTACGTTTTGGTAAGAAACGTACTGCGGAGAAGGCCGATAAGCTCACAAGCTCTTGTGAGTTCACACAACTGGCCCCCGGACTAGAATAATCGTTAATACGGCCGTTATATTTCTGTGCCTGTCCATGGAAGGCTTACGCGATCTTCTATTATTAAAATCTGTGTAGTAGCGACAAGCTAATTCTCAGCTAATTTCTTAAGAGCCTCGATCCCCGGACCGCTGATCGAGTTGGTAACTGGAAAAAATTGGCTCCATGGGGTAATCTATTCCACTCCCCTTACTCACCCGGTGTTCTCAAGAATAACACCACTTTCTAGACCGCCCTGGACGGCTGCAGAGTCTAACAAGTGATGCTACTACCCAATGAACCCACTACTCTGATCTCCCGGGTATGTTTCTCACTCGCTACTAGGGCCGTATTTGTGAAATATTACTAACTAGTTAATAGCTGAAAGGCTATAAACAGAGCATGACTTTTAATTGAGAAAATTAATACAATAAGTTTTGGCTATGTACTTTATAATTGTACCTAAGTGTGTAGTCCTGAGCCAAATTATGTTGTTTCTTTAACCAAGATATTAAAATCCAGGAACTTCGAGTAACAAGATTATATTCCTTATAAATCTCGAAACGATGCGTAATTGTTTACGCTTGTAGCTCGTAAAATGAAAACTACACTAAATCAATCCTGAAACACACTCTCGTAGCATCAGAAGAATAAACAGTGATCTAAAAATTGAAACCGCAACGTATAACTATAGCTATCCAAAAACTAATAGCTAAGTCGCCAATTCGTTTAAAACAATTAGGTAAATAAAAACAATATTAATATAGCAGCACATAATTCTTCATGTTTAAACAGGAACCCAAAATTATTAACATATGACGAGCTATGGCACAGTTCTCTATGCTGTAGGACCTATTAAGCTACTTGGCGGAAGTAAATTGCCATTAGTCGACAACTCTGATTGCACGCAAAGTCTAAATCCAAAGTTCCAGACTAACTAAACTAACAGAAAACACAGATAACAATGTCAGCTAATTGCACCTTAGGATGGAATTTATGCTAATTACCTGAAAAAGAAAACAGGAAGGAAAGAAAAAGGACGCAGAAGAGAGGGAGGGGTATAATAAATGAAAAAATAAAGCGACCTGGGCTTTAGGTAAAATTAGGCATTTTGGGGCGGGTTTGGACTCCTCCTGTAGCCTAATAGACAAGTATCAGCAACGAAATTATTACAGATCCGTTTGAAAGACTACGTGAAATAATAAATTAATAAAAAGTACTAGCTATGTTTGCTTTGCAATGTGGTAAATCAAAATCTAATTCAAATGTTTTAGGTAATTTTAGTGTTCCTAGCTTAATCCTGTCATGCCTACTAATACTAAGTGCAAATAGACCAAACGCACAGTACGAGTAGTTGTATTTACTGAGTATGTCGTAAGTGGTACGTTTGAACGTGTGTTGTTATTCGTTCACGTTGTGAGGTTCCTTAAGAAACAGAGCAACTGCCTTCAAATAGCTCAGTGGTTTGTGTACACAAGTTTCACCCGTACGTTGTTCCAGGTTCGGTCCTGTCACAGGCTTGAGGTTGTCAAACATTCGAATTTGGACCTTCGCTTGCTGGAATTCCATCACCTACGCCCACTGTTCTTCCTTTCATCTTTCTGCTGCCTTTGACGAAATGGAAAGCTTTAGTACTGCTACCCCATACATATATCGCCATTCTTGAAAATGTTCATCGTCAAAATCGATATAACGCTTCATTTATTTTTGAATCTCCATGGCGTGAGATAAAAGGAAAGTGAGGTAATATGCGTCCCTATCATATCGTTATAATTATCACAACTTCCATCATTTCTGAAGCATGTCGCGTAGTTGCAAACGTCATTTTTAGAGCACCGGTCAACCATCATTGCATGTGACCGACATATTGGCGCACTATTTGACTATATACTGCATTCTCTCGGCCACATTGTTTCGTTGCTATAACGCATTCTTCTTGCAGTAGTGCAGTCAACATATCTTCGACAGCATTTCTTCCGACAACGGTTTTTAGCAACATTTTATGCCATGTCTTTCGAGTTTAGGACGCTTCTTGTTGCGCAGTCTCCGTTATAAAATTTACCATACGTTGGGATAATCGAAGATTAAATTTCGAAGCATAACACACCGCTGCGCCCATGATTTCTATCATGATCGAGATCTCTATCCATTACGTCTGACCATCGAAATATTTTCAACGTTCTCTTCACTTAGAGGCCGCCAGCCTAATTCTTCTTCGAGGAAATGGCCGAGGTTTTTGGGCATGCACTTCGACAGTTTGTTGCGGCTCCAGCTCTATTACTTGTTCTAGTTGCTGGATTTGTACTTTAATCACTTGCTCGACTTACACTGGGTGTTATTCATGGGCTTGTATCGTCTTTTCAACGCTTTCCGTATGTCGAGGTTTTTGCAATCATTGGATTTGAGCCCACAATTGCTCTATGATTTATGTTTTTCACTAATTTGATTCCACGTGTTATTCAACTGTACCTACGTGAACAACGCGCTTTCCGATGCTGTTGGCTGTTGCAGGTTCACAGTTAACATCGTAATGGGCTAACGGTCCTTGTGTATCATCATTAAGGTTGACATTTTGCACACTTCTTGTGAGTTTCGTACGAACATTTGACGTCTTCCTATGAAATATTAACACTGTGCTTCTTTTTGGCGACATCATAAAATTTTACCCCTTATTTCTACCCCTCGTATCACTACTTCAGCTCCTTTCCTTTCCAGTTATTTACTTGGTTGTTGATAAAAGTAAGTCGCGAGATGTGAATCGTTGTTTGAAGTTTTTGTAAACGTATCTAGCGACACCGTCCTTTGAGGTGTTTCGGCTTGGATAATGTTTTCCATGTACATGGGTCAAATTCATAGATGGTTTGCTTCATTTTCGATAGCACCATCTCTAAAGTCCGCGGTTTTCGCATCATTGTCTTTGTAGCTCATGGTGGGGTTCTACAAAGAGACATCTCGGCGTGGCTACAACGATAATAACTTAAATGTAAGAATTTGGTCAACTGTGATTTATATGGACTATCTAAGTGTTAGTACTGTATATATAAGGGTAATATTGCCTTTTCCCTTATGAGATTTTATATGAAATTATGACTTTAAGATCAAAAAAATTTGCAGTAACCACGATAGTTATTCGCGGATTTTAGCTCTATCTGTTACAAACCCTCTTGGTCGCCGTATTATTTTTTGCCGTTTTAATGGGCTTTGGTTAAGCTCGATTATGATTGTGGGTACATATTTGAGTTGGGGAATCATGACCGAAAAGACGACGATAGGAACTTACTGCAATCGTTAATCGTCACCGAAAAAATTGTGGCCAGTAATATGCGTTGGGGCTAAATCAATATTAATATTGCACGGATTTGGTTAGCGGTTTGGGTAAGGGAACCTGATAGTAGAACCTCAACCAAGGTTTATCATACTATTATTACGCTGATTAAACCCGACCTACTGTAACAGATCCATACGGATCGTTACGAGGTGGATTAATCCTGACCACAGCCTAATGGTAAACTTTTAGCGAAAACCCATAATCTTGACCACACAATAATGGTCAACTGTTACGATAATCCTGACCACACCCCAATGGTCAACATTTTTTCGAACACAAATAAACCTGACCACAGTATAATGGACAACATTTTTCCGAATACCAAAAATCCTGTCCACAGTATAACCGACAACATTTTTTCGAACACCAATAATTATGTCCACAGTATAATGGACAAGATTTTTAGCGAATACCGAAAATCCTGTCCGCAGTATAATGGACAACATTTTTAGCGAACACCAAAATCCTGTCCACCGTATAATGGACATTTTTCCGAATACCAAAAATCATGTCCATCAACATTTAGTCGAGTTCCCCAATAATCATGACCACATGTATAGTGGCCAGCATTTCCGAATTCAGCCACCAGAGTCTCCCCAACCTGGCACCCTCGACGGGAATAGCCCTAAAAGGTACGGAACCCACGGTTGCAGTACAATACGTACATCTATGTAAGCAGAACAATCGCCTCTAAGCGTAAGCGAATATATAAACTGAGTTCCTCTACATATACCCATTGACTACAGAGCCCTGTTGTCACCTCATAAGTAGACTGCCTAACTGGCACAAACCAGGAACCACCGTATACAATGGCAACAATAGGGCGGCGCTTTTATGGCCTCATATAATAACAAAGAACGGTATGAATATAATATAGCAATCATATACAAATAGTTAACGAATATTATCCCAATCGAGCGACGGGATCGTGTACCTGAAAATACGTATGAGCAACAATATCGGTTCTAACGGTACACAATCATATGATACGATCATGATAACAAATATTGAAAACGTGCCTTTATGGCCATTAAAAGTATTACAAAAGTGACATTAACAGTACGCAATTCAAGTATATATACCAATGATGCCTTTATGGCCAATGATACTATAGAAAAATCATGATGTTGCCAATACATTTACCAAGGCGTGCCTTTAGGGCACTACAATCAATATGTATATAGATGGATATAGATATCTGTATATACGGTTACAATTCCTTGGCGATTATCCATCCCTGAAATATCAATTATTGATTTATTATCATAAAATTTTATATCTCGAAATTGACGATATCGTTAGACGCTATGTCGAGACTGTCGGGTCCCGGCCCGACCGACCACTTTTTGTGAGGACCGTTGTCCCGGTCCTAGAAAAGCGATAGATAAGGTTAAGCCCAGCTCCCAGACAAAATTTCGTAGAGAAATGCTGGTAAATTAGGAAGGAATTGAGAATCCTACGTCATTCCTAGCCCCGATTGGATAGGATTAAGAATCCCGGTGGTAAATTAGGAAACCGAGCGGTTCAAGGATACGAACCAAGTACACTGCAGTCAATAAATAAAATTGTTACGGTTGTCCCGACAACCGGGGCCTGCGTTTACTGACTCGCATTGTCGAGTACAAATCACCTGAAATATTAGTTCAATTTTAGTACCAAATGAAGCTCGTTTGGAGAGCCCCTTTCGAGTCAAAGTAATCAAGTTCTAGCACGTTTAGCATAGCGCCGATGGCTGCAGAGGCATCGCTGCACATAGTTCTTGCCCTAGTGAAAATCATAGGTACCCAGCAACATTCTGAACCATCGCCCCTACATCCCGAAGTTGGCACAAAATTCGTGTGCTGATAACGCCCCAAACGTTTTCGTGCATTGATCAATTGAACATAGGACGAATTTACAAGTAGTATAAGACCCCTTTTGGGGACAGCCGTTTTTGTGGTCCCATTGGGAACCTTTTCAAAAACCTTAAATACGTGCTATGTTTTACAAAGTTTTTTAAGCCTATACGTTTTTAATCTATTATTTCGCTTTGTTTAAATTAATGTTTGCTAGAACCGCGCACGAGCTTTTTCAGTCTTCTAATGAATGAAGCGTCTTCATGATTTATAAATATTCACAAAAAAATTTTGCTAGTTCATGTTTGATATTGCTAGGATAATAATAATTATAGTTTGTTTAATAAAAAAATTTGCTTACTGAACGTTTGCAGCATTCGTTGAAAGTTGTCCATATTAGCATCCATATTTCACCATTTAGAACATTGTTGGAAAGTTCTGCACCAGACATACGAATAATACCCCAAGTTCGGCAATTTCTCCGTTTGTTGTCATCTACTCATGCTAATCAACAATTAGAAGACTTAGTTGACATTAGTACACTCTTGGTAACTTTAACTTCGTACATTATGACCGAACGACGCATAAATAATCTTCTTTGTTTCAACGTTAAACTGATTCTGATATATTAGCCTTATCGAAGAGGCAATCCTTAACAACTGAATATGATTTTGTAACACCGATTTTTCGTAATATTTTGGTTTTAATATTTCAATATATAATACCAACCGTGCGGCCACAAATTTAGTTTAACCGAACATGTACTTGAAATCCAACGTTCCAGCGAAGAATCTAAATTGGTCAAAAAATATTCTCTCCAAATCGCAAATCACTACAGTGCAAAATCCAACAATTAGAATAGCTGCTTTTTAAACAGTTTGCAGATTAACTGAGAAAATGTTATTTTAGACGTAATTTAACGATAAATGTATAACACGATAACTTCTATTTTTGCTATTTTGACCGATTTCTAGACATATAACAAAATTTTATATTTACCGAAACGACATCTCTAGACTTGACATGGCTTACAAAATAGTGTAATTCTGACCACTTAATTTAACTTTACACACATACTAATCGCTCAGTTTGTATGCACTCATCTATACGCTGCGGTCATGCTGTAAAATTTATTAGTAGTCTTTTAATCATTTGTGTAACTCTGAATACCAAATATGAGTCATCAAATATACAGTGACATTTTCCAAGCAAGAGAAAATGATAGTTTTACCGTATTTTATTTTTATTAAAGTTTAAATGGATTATATACAATATATTACGTATATGTACATATTCAGTCATTTGTCACCAATTTTACTATTTTCTATCTGATTTGAATACCAAAATATAAACCCCTACACAGCCCAAACGTTATTTCTTATTTTTAATCAAATTTCATTCCTTTAGATTAAACCTAAAAGGATTTTTAATTTTTGTGAATTTTGGAAGTGTAAAAACTGTTCAAAATATTGTAGCTTAAGAATATATAAGTTACTACAAACATTTTTTTTAAATTTTCACCAAAATTAAAGAAAACAAAATGAACTGTGGGGAGGAACCTTTATATTTTGATACTGCAATCAAATAGCAAAATTATTTCATCAAATGTGTCATAGAGTACATGTCTCTGTCTTTCCAAGTTCGATCAATTTTAAAAAAATCTTTCATCGCGAGATAGTTGATTATCAATTTCAAACGAAATAAGGTACAGAACCGTTGCTGCCCTTCCTTACGCATTTTGTGAAAACTGCAACAATTAGCTTTAACGTGACGTTCGAGAACCTTAAAACTTGGGACTGCTCAGTTAAATCGATTACATGAAATCCTTTCCCAGCAACGTAGAATTCGACGAAGAGCTTTTGTTCTAAGCCTTTCGTCAAAATCGTTGAACACGGAGGAATATGAGCCATTATGTGGTCCATAGCTTCATACTGAATTGGGAATTCGTTTGCAAAAATACCAAATGTACCATTCATTCGATTTGAAGAACTAAAATTTAAACATTGTTGCCCTTGTGTTTTAAAGGTTAACAACTGTTCTCATGACATATTCAGTTAAATATTTTACGTAGCATTCGATGTAATCAAAGTATGCGTACTAATAACATCACATGATACCATTATTTTCCACGCTTACCGGATCTGGATCGCAATGAAATCGACATTGTGCATATTTAAAATTAAGGAGCGATCCCAACCATCCTTTTTTGACACCGTTGTTACGGAACAACATTAGGATTTCAATGGCCAACCCAAATTCTAAATTTTTACATTCCATAATACGTTACTAACTGCAATTCGGCTGCTGCGCTTTAAGGCCTATCTGTTTGCCAACATTTTGAAATTATAACGTATAAAATATTAAATGGTCTAATTTTTTACCAGATGCTTCGCTGGACCGTTGGGTGAGCACAACCCTTTTTTGCGTGCAGAAAGGTTACCAAAATAAAAATATATATTAAAACATTTCGCTGTGGGGAAAATACTAGCTCTGTCATTCAATTTAATCATATAAGCTCAATTAACATAACACAGCACACAAAAAGCTTTGTTTTTGGACGCTGGTGCTCGAGCATTCCTTGAATTAGGGAGGTATGTTCAATTTTGCATGAGGCATAGCCTCGATAAGTCATGTACCAAATTTACTAACTATCCTTTCCTGTATTTGTACAGAGCGAGAGAATAGTATTTTTGGTATTAATGTCTGCATAGACCTATGGTATACACCCAACGGTGATAAGAACGGAATTTGTATTCACAGAACAATGGAATCATATTTACCTTTGACATAAGAGGATGCTTACGGTCACACCTTAAGTTTACTCGTGTATTATAAAAAAGTAAGTACAAATTTCAAGATGTAAAAAATAGGTTATTCTTACTTGAGGCTTAACTGCTGACTCGCTAAGAGTTGATTTTCGTTGACGTGACACGAAAACGTAAAATGTTCCAAATGTTTTGATTGCACATAATACACGGAAATCTCCGTTGTGACTACCAAGGACCCACCAATATTAGTTGAGTTGGTAGTGATAATGCAAGCCATTAAAATGTGTAACCAAAAGCAAGATAGAGCTTCTCGTTTCGAGAAAGTTTGAAAAGACGACGACAGTAGAATTTATGCAAAACGCGGTGATATATTACTCGACGACAGAAAATACAGCGAACCATGTTAATGTTTGTGTAAACTTGGTTTTTATATTAGGTCAAATCACTTTTTCGAGAGAATGGCACAAGAAAAAATATTTTCGGTGCCTGGGCTTGATTTTAACCGTTTATTGACACAGATTATAAACAGTCACGACCAAGGACAATTGTTTAGAGTTCACTTCGCTTTTAAATTGCTAAGTTGTTTTTGTAAGAATGATACAAATACAAAGTAATTTCAGTGCAAGGATTTTAACTGTACCATATATCGGCTCAAATTGTAAAAACTAAAGTCACATGACAACTGAACCATGGCAGTTCCAGGCAAGACGTAACAAAATATAATATAAAATTCGAAACTTCTCGTACAAGTCGACAACTATTTGTGGGGTAACATTTCGTACAAGTCGCAAACTAGTTGTTGGATAACATTTCGTACAAATCATGCATAAATTGGACATCTTAAATAATAAGCTGTCGTAAACATTGATCAAATGGCTAGCTTAATACCGTAATGTTTGATAAAATTGCAAAGTTGTG
This sequence comes from Trileptium ribeirensis, assembly GCA_030248225.1. NCBI lineage: Eukaryota > Metazoa > Nematoda > Enoplea > Enoplida > Thoracostomopsidae > Trileptium > Trileptium ribeirensis. The sequence continues at coordinate 21,601 of JASANE010014044.1, forward strand.
TTGCTGAAAAAACATTTTAGTAAAACAATCATATCAGCTCAATGTATTATTTCTTGAAAACTACACTGTACTATTTTTGGCACGAATAATTCGCAGGGACAATTATCGTCCCTGCTAATGCTTTGATATTTTAAAATTTTGTAATGCATTTCTTTAGATAACAGCTAAAGATGGCAACGCAAAAATGTAGTTTTAACAATTAAAGCATAATCGCAAAACCAAACAAGCTCGTAACAATAGCGATCAAGCGCAAATGTAAAGTTGATGCGTCTAATTTTCTGGGAACCAACAGAAATGTACCATTTGGTTGTAGGTTCCAAAGCTCTAAAAGTAATTAAACAAATGATTAACATGATTTGTTGCTAAAATTAGACTTTATCAAATATTTTGGACAAAACTTTAGCACATATGTCAATACAAGTTTTGTATAAAAGGAAAGTGTAGAAAATTGCAAACGCAGTTGAAAAGCGAAAGCTCGAAGAAAATTCTGAAGCTGACAAAAAAAACGGATATAAATGGACACCAAAAGGTAACTTGTTCAATTTCCTTTTAGTACCATCAGCATCCGAGCATAATTATGCTCTCTACATAAAATCAACATTTTATGACACTGCGACTAAGTTTAAAAATAAGTTTTAAACCCATCTGAGCGTATCTGTACACTAAACAGTATTCAACAGCATTATATTTGTAATTAGTAATTAACAAAATCAGGCACAAAATTGCGAAGCTCTTTCACAACACTAACATTTAAGATTGAGCTAAATTATTGCATAATAATGTAGCACACAACACAAAGTGATTTGTGGTCTAAATCAGTACTCAGCTGACAATTCCAATGGGCATTCTGAACCGGCATGAATCTCGACTATAGTCATATTTCCAGCGTCTTTCCCTGTAACGCAAACACTATTGCTAACGTCATCAAGATTGTTATTGTTGCTAGCATCGTCAGTGCTGAGATTTTCGCTCGGTGTAACATTGCATGGAACTGAACCTAGGTTTTCGCAGTTAGTTTGATCTCTTGAGACAGAAGCATTGTCATCTTTTCGAACCACTTGTGTCGAGTTGCCGCTTCCGAACCATTTGAAGCCTTGGAAAGCACCTTTAAGTTTTTCGATACGGCTTGGAATTCTTTAAAAATACAGAACATAAAACAAAAGTATATAATTGACATAAAATTTTGTAATGTAAATGAATTGATGTTTTAACGTCAAAGCTTACACTTTCAAAACACTATGGTATTTTCTTTTATATAATTCTCTCAAAAGTCTAAATATGCCATAACACATCTGCTATACATTATGTGTGACCAAAAATATTTTGTTGCATTTCAATTAATAAGGGTTTTGTTCGTGAACACTTATTGATAAATAGTACCTGTGTTTCATGAAATTGGTTCGCGAACACCGACAAATCCTAATGCACAGGTATAAAATTTTATTGAATAGCTGTTTCCCTATTTCAGGTATCAAATTTTAAGCTGGCTATAAAACGAAATCGAATTTTCTATTGCTTCGTAACAATTGATATGGATTCCACATCGGGTATTGCAAAATAGGATGGGTAGCTGATCACTTTAAGTTTAGTCACACATTACAGGATTCAAGCACATTGCGCGCTGTTTCCCAATTTCAGGTATCAAATTTTAAGCTGGCTATAAAACGAAATCGAATTTTCTATTGCTTCGTAACAATTGATATGGATTCCACATCGGGTATTGCAAAATAGGATGGGTAGCTGATCACTTTAAGTTTAGTCACACATTACAGGATTCAAGCACATTGCGCGCGGCTAATACCTCACTAGTGGCTATTGCAGGCAGTATTTAAAAAGTAGACAGTTTCTTGCTGTTAGCTTTCACAATTATTTTCGTCGAAACTTAAAATACATTTAAAATTATTTCTAGAATTGTGTATAAAATTATTTACAACTGTTTTGTTGAAAACTACCACTTAAATATATGAAAATCATTTCATTGATTGATCCGGCATTTAAACATTTAGTTACGTTGATACATCAACACATTTGCAAGCTAGGAACACATTCAGTCCGATTGATACCTAGGTTGTACAGTATCACGGACAAAATATAATCAAGCAGTGAAGAGAGGTTGGTCGCATGAACCTAACTCATTGTGTGGATCAGGGCGAGAGTGTTGTCGTTTCTTTGCACCATGTGCACTTGTCGACCCCTGTGAAGCCGCATATTAAGGACGCGACAAGAACACATCACAAGAGGCAAACTTGTGATGCTTCTGGCAACCTCAGACAGTGGAAGACTTGTCAACTTCACTGCGTTCATAGCTTTGTTGACCTTCCCATCTCGATTTTTAATATTACGTAAATTATCCAATATTTGCTGTGGTCAACAAAGCTATGGATATGAGACACGCCGCGCTGAGATGTCTCCCGTCTTCTGTTGGAATGTTGAAGTTTAATGATTATAAGGTTAACTTTGTCGCCCAGTGATGAATATTTGCCGACGCTACAGCCAGGTTAACGGGGCGAACAGATGTCGCTATCCGCTGGGGCCGAGGTATTTGTTTCTGACCTGGATAACAACATAATGGACTGTATGACCATTAAAATTCAACAGCTTCAATAGTTGACGTAAAATAGGATAAGGTGCTAGGAAAAAACTACCCTTCACAGCAGCAGCAAAACAAAAAACTAAATCTAATAAGCACTACTGTTCAATTATCTTCACACTAATTCTAAGTTAAAAATTTTAACAA
>JASANE010014046.1:0-31599 GCA_030248225.1 Trileptium ribeirensis
TATGTATAACGTTTACGTTCGTTACGTATTTCTCGAATATTTTCTGTGAGCCAGATGCGTACACGCTTGAAGTTATTTTGACAAATACTTCAAAATGCTTTCAATTGGTTAAATGGAATATACTTTGGAAGTTCCTGAAATTTTTTAAATGAAAACAACTTTAATTAATAAATGAGAGACATTTAAAAATTCCTTAAATTGATTAAATGAGAAATAATTAATAATTATTAAATATGGTAAACAAGAAAATATAAAATAACATTAAAAATAAACATCGAAATGGAAACAAAACAAAACTCAAGAATCAAAGGTATTATGATATTAATTACATTCGTCATATATACTTTAAGATATGGACAGTAGTAAACGGTATCGAATACAGATTGTAATTCATTTTTATCTACCTTTTTAATGATTCTTGGGTGAAAGAGCAGAATCTGTTCCTAGAATTTGGTTGGAAACTGGCATTATATCTGTATTTTTGGCTAGTTGTTTAGCTTTTGCCAGTTGCTAGTTGTTTTGATTACACAGCGACGAACAAATAATGCTTTATAAAACCCATAAAATTACAATTGTTCTTTTTTAGACAAAACATTTTCTCAAATCCTCTTTGGCTTTTCAGTATAAATTTTGGTATAAATAGATTAAAATAATTTTATCTATCCTTATAATGAATGTATTGTTATTTGATATTTTTTTTCCATTCATTTTTAGATTTTTGGCCAATTTTCGCATAACTGGACTTAACAATACATTAGCAAATATTTTCAACCCTTAACTCGAGCAATATTGGCCACAATCAATAATCCACCTCGCATCTATTCACCAACATTACTAAAAATACGACATGTTAGTCGTCTCAAAGGTCTAACTTCAGGTAAACATTGCATCGCATGGGCCCAAACGCTAAAATAATCCGTAGTGTAGATATTTAAAAATATCGGGGAATTTAAAAAGAAAGCTAAGCTTAAAACGAATTTTTTTCATTCATGTTATGTTTTGCTCACTGAGCTTAGTGAGGCGGGCTAGTTAACTGAATAATGTATAAAATAAATAGCATTGGAATTTTTAAATAGTATTCGGAAAAGTTTGATTGTAAAGGTGCATTCGCAATCGAGAACCCAATAAAAAGATCGGTAAGTTTAAACACGGTGAAAGTTTGAACCAAACTAAAAAACGCGCTACCATGTTATAAATGTTAAATCATCAATAGTGAGCTGATTTTTAGAGCTGAAACTAGGGATCTTTTAGCTGCTGCTGTAAAGCCGGTTGCAATGCACATAATTGAGTACATCGGCACACGGAGAACAGCAGTTACATCCAACATGCAAAAACTTTACCCACATCCGCCAATACATCCTTAAGTGTTTAGTATTTTTTAATTCATCTGTTAAAGTTAGTTAACCAAAAACTAGCTATGTAATTAGTTTTCATTCTATTTATCAATTGCAATACGTGTAAAGTCAAAATACACATTTTAAATGATTGTGTTTGATGTGGTAGTTGTGTAAATATATACTTCAATTGGACATGACAGGTCGCCGGAGTTGTACACTTTCCATTGTCTTCGGAACATTGACCCATGACCGTAACAACACACTGATTATCTGATATTGCTCTACGAAATATTTTCAAGACGTGCCGACAGTTAGATCGTTGCCAACGCAAAACAATTGCTAACTAATTACATCGCAGGGTTACACAAATTTAGTCGACATATAAGCTCGCCGCATCCATTAAACCGTGCAGTGGGAAATTTTTTTCAAGCAAAGCGTTCAAAGACTGCGACATGCAGGCGGAAGTCACATGTATGAGCATTCCTGCAAAAATAGTTGCCGAAATCGAGTATAATATACAGATAGTCGTTTGACCCGAGGTTTACTGACGCTAAACAAATTATGGTATTCATTAGGATCCTGTAAATTCGGGCATTGTTATCGTCACGAATATTGAACTCAACAATTGATTTGAATTTAACAGTAATTAAAGCCAGCTAATTGTTTTTGTTTTCATTCTTTTCATCAAACTGAAGATTCAAGTAAAAGCATTATTATGTAATTAACGATAATGTCACTATAATGTGGACATCAAAGAGATTATTTAGAAGTATGCTGTAGGTTTGAAAAATATAAACTTTCTAGTCAATATTACTTGAAAACTATATATTTATCATCAAGAGCTAATTTTATATTAATATTAGTGTAAAAGTTAGACCAGAACTATGAACTATAAAGCACGACGATTATATACCCGGATGGGTGAACAAATGGGGTATACATCTGAATAATTCTGAACTGTAAGTTAGTCCAAAGCTATAAACTATCAAACATGACGATTATATACCAGGATGGGTGAACAAATGGGGTATACATCTGAATAATTCTGAACTGTAAGTTAGTCCAGAGCTATAAACTATCAAACATGACGATTATATACCAGGATGGGTGAACAAATGGGGTATACATCTGAATAATTCTGAACTGTAAGTTAGTCCAGAGCTATAAACTATAAAACATGACGATTATATACCAGGATGGGTGAACAAATAGGGTATACATCTGAATAATTCTGAACTGTAAGTTAGTCCAGAGCTATAAACTATAAAACATGACGATTATATACCAGGATGGGTGAACAAATAGGGTATACATCTGAATAATTCTGAACTGTAAGTTAGTCCAGAGCTATAAACTATAAAACATGACGATTATATACTAGGATGGGTGAACAAATAGGGTATACATCTGAATAATTCTGAACTGTAAGTTAGTCCAGAGCTATAAACTATAAAACATGACGATTATATACTAGGATGGGTGAACAAATAGGGTATACATCTGAATAATTCTGAACTGTATAATTCATAAATTTGGCAATTATATATTGTGGTTTAGTTTCAGTCTACACCAATTTTCTGCGCAAACACACTTGTAGAATCTTTGGGTCTCATATCCCTAATGACCACCATTAGTTGTGCGTTGCACAAAAAACTAAAATCATACGTTTTTCGACTAATAGTATATGACACACGCCTTATCGCATACAAACCCAATTAACAAATAATTTTCGACACCCAGCATATCGCATTTAATCAGAATTTTAATAGCATCCCTATTCAGACAACATCAGAGTGTTCGCGCCGCAACCCATCAACTCTTGTATAATGTTGGAGTTTTTATACAGTATATGTTTTTATCATCGTGAATCTTAAAAACTATAAAGTTTTAGTCTAGTTTTATTGATATTCATGCATCCATTGCCTCGTGCAAATATAATACCACAGCCATAAAGCCAACATACATAAAGCATCTAACTAAATTTCTACTGTAAATTTGTAAGCTACTCTGAAGGTATATGAACATTGATGTTTGTGCTGTTATATTACAAGTTTTGAACGGCGTAGTTTTTCAGTACTCATGTACGAGTTCGCATATGTGATGAGTTACGTTGCGTTATTCATTCGAATTTCAACGAAATACCTCCTAAATTTGTTTTAAATATTCGAATTTACCCACGTGCTGCACTAGCATTATGTTATTATTGTAACTAGCAGTTTTATAGGCGCTTTGATGAGTGTTGTTTGGCAGAAATAGTACTATACTGACCGATCACAGGAGATTGCTCAAATCAGATTGTACAGAAAGTTGCTCAAAGAAAAACATAGATTGATTTATGATCTTAATAGAACGCCCTAATCAGTAGCTATTACAATCGGGTGATAGAGTTTTAAGTTAAAAATTGGCAATAGCTTTTGAACAAGTTCACTAAGTAAACTGCCAGAAAATCACCACTTTACAGTTCCACCGTCAGACATATGCCATTTTATTATAAGTAACATTTTTGTTTGTAGCTTATTTAACGTTTTTGTTTGAAAATCTTAAAATTTCCTAGAAAAGTTTTTGCCGCAGCAGCGGCTTGAACACAGAACGTTTATTTGCGAGCCCTGTAAGCTAGCCACTGCACTATTTGGGAGCTGTTGCTCGGTTCATTTACAAACCGCAAAGCGTGAGAATAGTAATGCACGTGCAAGCGCACGCAATAAACTGGGTCAGCGGGTCGCTTCACAATGTACGCTGTATTAAATATGTTGCATTATGCGGGAAAGGGTAAAGTTCTGCTTTGGTATCACGGCAGTGAAAACTTGCGAGTGGATAACTACTAACTTATTGTCGCAAAAATATGGTCATTGCTATTATGTCTTGTTTTTAATCACAGCCATCAAAATGTGTGTCATGCTTTTTATGACTGTACACAGAGAATGGGTGCGTCCCAAATCGTGGTATAGCGGCAAGTTGTCAACGCATATCAGGTTTGTATTTAATTTTATTTTACTACATATATGGCAGTATAACACATGCTTTTTTTAAACGGAGACTATATATATGCTGCATTAATCACTTTGTTATAAATGGACTACAAATATAAAAGACACAAACATACGAACCTATTAGCTATGTAATGCGGGAACTGCCATAAGATGTGTGCAACAATATGGTAAAAATGACAAATCAATACCATTTCTCGTTCAAAAATCACTTATTTTTACTCGATTCTAATCCGCCGGATTTGATTGTGTTTTTATAAACAAAACTGATTTTGATGTCCCACTTATGGATTTGATTTAACTCGATTTGATTCCACTTCAGTGAACTAAATTTTAATCGTGTTGGCACTATCATACAATCAGTTACGTGAAATTAGAACCAGCCGTTCTACATCAACTACATTATCAATAGCTAATTGTGAACACGTTGTAAAAGTCGATTTTAAAGCAGCAATCCTAAAAAGAGTGAATTTCATTTCAGGTTTCTAGAACTGAATTTAAACCGAGCTCATTTTAAATCGAAAACCGAAATTGAAACAATTTTCAGTTTTAACATATCTGGGCACGCATTATCGTAGTTCCCACATAATATAAGCTGTCATTCGTATGGGGTCATTGAAGATATGCTTCAACAATAAATGAAAATAGCAAAGCGATATTTAAATTGTGTCAGCGTTTCAACCTGGCTTAAGAGTACCCAAAAGTAGTAAAACGCACCACCATAGAAACACATATTTTGCAAAAAAATATGCGTCATGATTCTTTCTTCTAATACAAAAAGCGTGTTTTCACGAATTTAGTGCACTAAAGCCCAACGGTGATTGGCAATACATGTTTATGGTGCATCATGCTCTCTACAATGTGGCCAATATAATTTTTAGCGGTGAAAGTGAAATGTATGCTTTGTCGTTCTCGATATACTAAGCGTAAGCTTTAGCACATGTCTAAACTAAGGTACCTACATATATATACTATATACCAAGCCTAAGCCTAACTCGGGTGGGGGCGGCACTAATATGTTTTATCACGGACAAAGTATGTAGATCTGTCTGCATCTACATGACTGTATGATAACTAACAATTGTTTTAGTCAGGAGATTGAATCGTGTCACTTTTACTATACTGGTATGAGATTGTTCAACGTTGCAACTTTAACTAGTGTTGGGAATCGGCTAGATCTTTCATTGGCCGGTCGGCTGTCGGCCGGCCGTTAAATTTTGCGGCCGGCCTCCGGTAAAACGACAGATTTTCAGCGCCGGCCGGTCAGAGATTTTTCCGACTTGTATCCAACAGTTCCACCCGCGGACCTTTCCAAGAGTAATTTTGGAAATTTTTTTATGCACTATTTTCTTAAAAATGTTAATTGTTTGGAGCTGGTTGGCTTTGAATGTCATTAAATAATATTCGGAAAACATTATTCAATATGCATTCATCCTCTATACAGCTACGTGTAAAACCGTGTTGCTTTTTATAGCTATCGGGAGACCTCTAATGATTATGGACTAAGCGTAAATCATATATTACTCTATGCTACCGTATTTCCATTTTTTGTTACATAAACGGGGCAATACCAGAGACCTTTTCAGCTGGTAGGCGGGCTCCGCGTTCAAAAGTAGCCGATATATCCACAGCGGGACAGTGCAGCGCTGTTTAATACATATTTGCGTACGCAAAGATGTTACATTGACTATAGTAAAAGTAGCTTTAAAACTGTGCGCTTTAAAATTGTACATGTACACAGGAAGTTACGTTTCCACATTAAACTTTGAACTGTTTTAGTGATCGTAGTTCTCGTAGTGGAATCAATTTTTGAGCTACAAATAATACTAAAACGTCTACAACTTGTCTACACAAATTGCAAGCGTCACAGGAACTAGTCTAAAACTACTGTCAAAAAATAAGGATATATTTTACATAATAAAAATACTATGATCGCCACAGCAGCATAGCACCACGATGTACTGCTCGTGTGGCTATACAGGCTTTCCACCGGAATACGGGGAATTAACTATTACGTCTTATACAAATGCTTTGAATGATTAAAACGTAGGAGACTGGAGTTTTAGACTTTCTAAAGTAATGCTTTTTGATAAAAATTCTAGGGTTTGCAAAACATTATCTCTTAAAAACAAATATTGCATCACCGTCTGTACAAACTGCAAACACCTTGGCTGAAGCACTCGTTGCTACTTACGACATGTGAGCACCGTCAAGATCTTTAATCCAAATGAAAACAATATCAAAAAACAAAACTAACCTAGGACACCGTATTAACACTAAAGGAAACTGATTATTACGACAAATCCGATCAGTTTCTATAAAAATTTTAACCTCGCCACTTCTTGAAGTTTAATGAAAAAAGTATGCACTATTATTGTCAGTGTGAGCAATTGTGATAGTCATGGTTTTTAGCCATATGACTGGCAAAAAATAGGAAGCATTTTAGAAAATAATGAGGAAAATTAGCAAAAATACAGAACAATTGAGCGAAATTCGGTAGAATTATGCACTTTTAAAAATTTCGATATTCTACCACCTGATCTAACATCCGCTACACGTGCCGCCCATACCCTCCGCCGTGGCGCCGGCTAAACGTTTGGGACCTCGAAACTTGAGCATGTATATTATATAACTGCTTGCCATAATATAATTTATTCTAATGGGCTGTGCTTCGTACCGTTATTTATCAAATTCTTGTCTGTGCAACAGTCACTTCTGATGTTCCTGGTTTATAACTATCCCTAAAATTTCAGATTCTTAACAAAGAAAGGAGGTTTATTCAAAAACTTCTAGCCTAGTCGAGCTCCCATGAATCATCTATACTATGTGTTGGTATTTCATTAGAAAAAAATTAAATAAGCTCACATTATAGGACTCAACACTAGAACCAACAACCATCAATGTCTAAAACTCAATCGATACTTAATCCATAAATGTTTCACATCTACCGACAACATGGACGTGTCCATGTGCTGGGTTGTGTGTTTCCGTTCTTTCATATTTATCTTTGTTAATACAGGTCATATATCAATGTCAGTATTCCAAGTTCATCCATCGCCTAAACGCATAAATGCCGCACATCTGCCGGACCCTGTCGGATAAATAATGGTTCGTCTGTATCTGCGTGGTGTTATTATAGTTGAAGGATTAACTTACTTCGAAAGAACAATACATAGCAGCTATCTGTTCTGAGTAGTTGTAGCTAGGTAACATCAGCAACGAAAGGCTTCTGTTATTTGTACATATTATGCCATATTATGGTTTAGTTACTCTATATATGTATATGTACCAAACCTAGTATTCGCTGTGTACGGGTTTACGACACATCTTCATTGATGTACATTCATACTTACCGGGTACCGGGATCGGGAGTCACCCTTACCTGCCCTGAGAGTCGGACCCCGAAACCATATTTACTCCGTCTTCCAGAGACATTGCACAATCCTCCAGTAACGCGCGGACGGATGTTATGTCATTGCTTGAATTTAATTTTATTAATATTGCCTTCGGGAAATGTTATCAGTTATGCGCAAAATTATAGAATTATGAGAAATTCAGGATATTGGGAAAATTGGAAGAAATTCGTGGAAATAGTGAGCTTATGGGTCACACATTGCTGTAATTTCGTGGCGCAACCCCTTCACCATATCTCGTCCGCCGGGACCGTCTACCCCTATAACCCTGTGATATATTTATGCATGGCTGATGGGCGCGCGGAGAGTGCAGTACGGGGATCGAGTAACCAATAATTTTTCGTAAAACTTTTTATAATTTTCTCCATTTTCCCTAGCTGTTCATAATTTCATTTTGCTCGGGAAATTTCTCCAGACGCCTTTGGGGGATGGCCGGGAGGGGCGGATGATAGGGTGTCGACATAGAGCCAGGGCAGGTTATCCCTAAGGGTTTCACCCCTCTCCTGAAGCCAAATCTACACCCCTGAATTCTGCGTCACTCCCCAGCGCGTTTTCGGTGCGGGCGGTGGGGGTTGTGTCGATTCGATAGGGGGAAGTTGGCAGAAAGTTAGGGGCAAACATTTTCTTTTCCTAAAAATATCAGAAATTTACCCTCTCATGACCTTCGCCCTCCCCCCCCGGAATATCCTTCCCAGAGGCCATCTACTCCCATAACGGACTGACCTTCGACACCTATAGGTTAGTGCACAAATTGCGTATGAAAATTTTGTCTCTATAACTGTCTTCTGAATTTGTACTTAATAGATTAAATTGGTGATATGCTCAAACGACCGTGAGAAGACAAAAGTAATTGCCAATCATTTGCGCAAACGCCGCGGGTGACGGGGAAACATACTCCCCAGAAATATCCCGGGAAGGGGGAAGGTTATATTGGTGGTCGTCCCGCCCCGCTCCCACAAAAAAATATAACAAGTTGGTCAGTCATGAATGTATATTTTGAAATATAGGTGTCCCATAAGTAATGGCCCAATTTCAATCTGTTGCTGCGGCTGAAATAATATACTTATAACCCTCATACTTTCAGGAATTATAACCGGACGTATTATAAATATTTACACGTAACAAAATATCTGATATTCCACTTAATTTGACTGACCAAAAAACTGCAGTGAAGACTGACTGTATTCGGTTAACCAAATTAGCCGCGAAGTTGTGCGACAATGGTCCCAGCATTCGTCTCACCAGCCTACATAAAAATCTAATGTTTCAATTAACGAAAGGTTTGATCTAACAGGTTCTGTAGGTTACTTGTCCCAAACAGAGAGACCACGTGCGGCATATGATTATGCTGCGGTACCAGATATTTCCTTTTATTTTGGCAATAGTGCGACAAAGGCTATTCGCTGTATAGCTATTGAAAGCGGCATCAGCAAATCCACTGATTTCCGAATTGTTAAGAGGCTGGCTTTATAACCTCTTAGACCGACTCTAATTCATGCTCTGAATGAGTATGATTATGATCACAGGCTTGAGTTTTGTGAAAAATGACTACACATGAAACGTACTTAGCTGACGAAGTCTTTTGGATTGACGAAAGCAGTTTTTACTGAGTGGCAACGTTAACCGGCATAATTGTGTTTATTGGCGTGTAGAAAACCCTCATAACACTACAGAACACTATATGAATGCCCCTGATCAGACAGTATGCGTCGGCATGTAGTCTTGTGGACTATTGGCCGTTCTTTTTTGATCGTACTGTGACTGCAGACAACTACCTAATGATGCTATGAAATGAATTTTATCCTAATATTCGACAACTACTAAATATTGACAGGTTTCGCTTTATTCAGGATGACGCGCCTTCTCATTTTGCGATGGCTTTGCGGAGTTGGTTGCACAAAATCTTCCCCGACAGTTGGCTCAGGCGTCTAGGGTTTGTCAAATGGCCCGCTCGTCGTCCTGATCTAAACACTCCTTACTTTTTTCCGTAGTGAGTACTGAAGGAGAGGGTATACAAACACACAAACGTGCTGCCTAAAAGAAGCTATATAGGCGGAGCTTTCCCTTGAAGCCTGACATGGTTGGAAATATCTGCCGAATTGTGCGTTTTTGATTGGAAGAATTATGAATTACTGGTTAAATTTTTATACGCAATAATCTACACTGGGCTCTTGTTACGATAGAATTAAAAGTTTTAGCTGAATCTTTTTAAGTTCAATTCGTCGGCTGCTTGAATCATTTTACGAACGAATTAAATTATAATAATAATAGTAAACACTTATATAGCGCATGTTTCGCTAAACGTTACACATTCGCGTTTTGTAAATACGAACAATGTCTGAATAATGCGTTTTCAGGTTGCTCGTGATTGTAGTCACGTTAGGTTCAGATCCCTTAGTTCGCTATAAAGAATATTCCACGATATTATTGACCCGAAGGTTCCGACAAACGTCAATACCAACAATTTGGCTAGCAGCTAGCCGGGACATGGATGACAATTGCAGCATGCCTCTAAGCAGTAGCGGCGTGTCAGAAGGAATAGCATTGAAAATCTTAGTTAAAACTTTATACAGTATGCGCTTTTCCAAGGGTAACCAGTATAGATCATGTAATACGGGGTGCTATGTCTCGGATTCCGCTTCGGAAGACAAATTTGGTGCCGCTGTGTAGCAGTATCTGAAGTGGGCGAAGTCGTGTGTTTGGCATCTTGTAGTACAATGAGTTACAATAATCCAACCGAGACACAACGAATGCTCGTACAATCATGCGAGCAATATTGTCGTTCAGTCTGGGGCGTCACCGCCACATTTCCGTAAGTTGCCGGATACTTGTTCGGGATAACTTTATTATATGCTGGTCAAATTTCATATGTTAGTCTAGTGTTACATCCAGTAATTTTATTGAGTCCGAAGGTGATCACCCGCTGCAATGTTCCCAGTATATGTGCAGCGGCTGAAGTAGATTAACTTAGTTTTGGCATAATTTAGCCGTAAATTGTTGTCCGCAAACCAGCCCCAAGGGCAATCATTGGAAGCTCAGCTATACTGCTACTGTCAAACTGTATGTATAACTTGACATCGTCGGCTTAAAGCGTGTGCTTTGAAACCATCATTTGTTAGAATGTCAATTACACGTGCGATATAGATTTTGACCAAGAGGGTTTGAACAATATTATTTTTGAAGAATTGTATCTTCGGTTTTATTTGCCGTTTTGATCAATCAAGTGAGCTCTAAGAATCTGGTTTAACAGATGGACAAAAACGATTTTTGATTGATCACGAAGCTAGTATTGTTGTTTGTGGGTAGGTAATTCAAAATGACAATTTCTGATTGTCTATCATTTACTTTTTACATCGATTCTTGATAATACTTATTTGTATATATTCAAATAGGAGGAATTTTAATTTTTCTAGCTCTTTGAAAACTTGTTACACGAACAACAAAAAAATTGTTACCATCGATAACATTATCTCTACTTGGCGCATAGTATATAATATAAAACTGTGCTACAACAGTGTAACGAGTTATTTGTAGCATGGTTTGCCGGGCCGTTCAAAGATTTCCTCCAGTTTACTCTTCCAAACTCTATGAACTATATGTTCATATATTACCATATATACATCTTTATGTCTATGTGACGATATATAAACCCTTATTAAGTAAAGTTGTTTGTTTGATTGCAAGATTTTCCTTGCCAAGCAAATGTTAACGCACTGAAAAAACATGCAAAAAACTTTTATTTGCCGACATAAATACAGAATGATACAAACAATTATAGCAATATTCCCCACATAGATAAAATATAGCACTATAAAACCTTTCAAAACGTTCCGTCGAACAACATAGAAATAAATATTTAAGGCGTGTTCACACGCCCAAACTTTTTGCTCAAATTTTGATCAAATTTTGATCAAAATTTGAAAGCAATTTTTTAGTATTTTTTGTAAGTTTGAACGTGTGAACACAGCTCAATCTTTGCATGAATGTTCCTGTACCCAATCATGGATGAGATGTATTACCTGAAAAAGTTTGAGCTCAAATTTTGATCTCAAATTTTGAAATATCGCAATTTTCATTTAAAAGTCACCGTCAAATTTAGATCAAAATTTGATCAAATTTTGAGCTCAAATTTTGATCTCAAAATTTGAGCAAAAAGTTTGAGCGTGTTACCACGCCTTAAGAGTAAATTTTAGTATGTTAAAAATATACTTTAAAATTAGTTAGAATTCTAATATATAAAAGGCTTTTTATATGCAATATGCCATTGCTTTGCTGAAACAGCTATAACCAACTGGCAAAACTGTGCTGCGTATTTGTTAGTGTGCCCTGGATGTTATGTTAAATACGTATTGTGATATGATCCAGTGGTCAGCGCATTCTGTAAACGCCCGATGATACCAATCCGAAAATGGTTCTACACCATCAATATATTTATTGCATGCCAACTATGTGCTTATTTCTACTATGTGACATATCATATGGTAAGTCTGCGCTTTTTAATATCCGTTTATTTCTAGAGACACCTAAATCAAATTTTAGTTAGTGGGGCTACGACATATTACGGGGGTCGATAATTCAATAGATAGATGTGATTGTTACAAGTTGAAAAAAATTTCTACTGCACTAGGGTAGGGACAACCAGTGCAAGCCGTGATGCATAGTTAAAAGTGGGACAGCAAATACTGCCCCGGGCTTCCTCGTTACTCTTACACCCAGAATCAACGCGCGCAATGCCCAACTTCGCACATTATTAAGCAGCTATAAAAACACTATATACGGTGATAGTTGGGGATAACTCCAAATATCAACGTAACGTTTTCTCTTAACGAACAGCGGATTTCCTCGAATAAGCTCGTCATTACGCTGAAGAAATACTTTTTAAGGTAAGCATGCAGCGCAAATTTTTACAAAAAAAATATTCCAAAAAACATTTCAATCAGTTCTTCATACATTGAGATTAATATATGTACTGTCACACAAACTTTGACTTAATTATTCACTGAACTTAAGCTAAGTTCACTCGACGTTAAGGATGAGACCCGTTTGACTCCTAAGTTTAGTGAATTTCTAAAATTTATATATAAATTGAGCTACAAAACTTTGGCGATAGTGATCATGATGGGTTTGAAAGTCCTTGATTTATATTTACTTTGTCTATTCGTCACGGTCTATACATAGAATGTGGCCATTAAACCTAAGGATTTAACACTGAGATTAAGCTTAATATAATTGTTGCACTTTTCTGATTCATTACATTCACTCAAATCTGCGGCTTACAGCTCCAAGTGTGAAATTGGCCGTCCTAGGACGGGTGGCTGGGCGGACCACCCTGCTGGTTGACCCATCCTTAAATTGGCCAATGTAACCTTTAGGGGAGGAAGTGAAATGCATGCCATGCCGTTCTCGATATACTAAGCCTAAGCCTTAGTCTTAGCCTAAGTTAAGGTCCATATATGAGTTATATACTAAGCCTAAGTCTAAGTCGAGGGGCTGCCGCCTCCCGAACCCCCCGCTCTAAGCTGTTCTTTTTTCTAACGTTATAACGTCCGGCCCCTAAAGGTGACATGGGCTCTTAAATTGACCACGTAAAAACTCTTTCGCTGCGATTCCGATACCAATACTTTTTCTATTTCGTTGCTACACAAAATTAAGTTAGCCTAGAAGTTTAATCTTATACCTTATAGCGATACTAAACCTGCAGGTGGAGCCTCGGCTTGACGCGCTAATGCTTCGTTTTATTAGAAGTAAAACAACAACTTCAATGTAACAAAGAATAAAACCAACTGCGTTGTCAGGAAGGAACAACGGTTGGCGAGTGAATTACGGCTTCTTCATTCATAACAATATTTGTGTTACTTTTCGGAATTTGATCATTCTGTTTCCGAAACAACAACGGTCATTTTCAGTAGTAGTAACAATGTTTCTAATATTAAAGTTGTTAGACTGTAAAAACCGTCGTTAATGTTATGATCGATTTTAAATTATTCAGTACACGGAATAATTTTACTATAAAGTCCAAAATCATCGCTATAATTTTATATTTTATGATTATGTTAAAACGATATGCAAAAATTACTGAAGGATCGGATATATGCTGAACACATTATATGCATACAATACCAATTCAAACTTGATCGGTTTCGAGCAGATCGGATTAGGTACAATGGGAACACGCCTTATGATTCAAATAGTCATTGATAAAGCCTCATAGGTGAACGTGGCTTTAGGGTTTTCATATTTTCAGCTACATACATCGACAATCTTTGGTAATTTAGTTCATTTTAAAATTTTTCACAAGAACTTGAATTGCATGATAGTATATTTGCAACAAGAATGGGCTTAGCATTTTGTGGCAGCTAAATCTAATCAAAAATCTTCATCCTTAGCATCACTGCGCTAAAATGCAATTGTTCTTATTTCAAGACATCGACTAATTTGAGTTTGAAATTATTCTATGCTGTGTGTTATACGTAAAAAAATATTACGGAAAAATATCCCGTTCATCTCGCTGGAACAGGCAAAATTTTTACATTATATCCACAATACTTCAAGCCGACTACTTGATGCCAATGTCGGTAGCTTTAAACGTAACTGCTGCCATAGACAGAAAGCAATTTCTCGATTTTTATTCATATTGCTGCTTTTTTAAGATTAAAGCATACAACTGAACTCTGATTACTTAAATAAACTGTGAATAATTGGAAAATATTGGACATATCTTTCCAACAGATAGAAACAACTGCAAAGAAAAAATTTTATTCTTAACTTCCACAGAACTTGTAGAGTATACCTCGGACGCGCAGTCATTTAAAAAAGTTCGAGCATATTTGAAAAATAACCTCTATTTTGTAGGTGAAGCTGTACCATTAGATTTGATTATAACTGAATGTATATCAATAGTATTGGAAACAGTGAAACAAAAATTTATAAAAATATTTTGTACCAAAGATGTGTTTCAGCCTTACATGTTCTGTTCAACATTAGATATGTGATATTAGTTCTACTATTTAAATATGCCTTATTGCTTCGGTTGTGAATTCATTTCAGCTGAATGTTGTTGAATATTCGACAAGTCGCAATTCTACAAAACCGGAGAAACTAGGTTCCGGATAGCGTAAAGAGTTGTTCGGATTATATTTGTCGCAACGTCATAAAAAATTTTGCACAAAACCGTAGCAAATGTTTATTGGGGGTGGTGGGAGTGGGGCTGAGAGATAACTGGAGGTCCACGGACTCTGGAGAAATATCTGGAAAGATGGTGCGACTGTTATATGAATCTTTCTATTCCAGTTATAATAGTGCCACATTTTTTGCATTACTATACTTAAATTGCACATTGTAATATCAGGGTTACATAATCCGGCTAGTAACCGAGGCAAGTGGTCTTTCGGACAAGCTGTGTTCAACTGTTCTTTACAATGTTCTTCGTGGAATTTTTGAAACTGAAAATCTTTATGAATGCATAGATTCAGCGGCCAATTCAGAGGTTATTTTTCTCCCCTTACGGGTCGGACCCCAAACCAAGTTACCCCCTCCCTGTCTTTTACGCTAGCGACATAACGCCCGGCAGTAAACATGACATTGGCCTATTCAGCGGTGAAATATTTCATGCTTCAGTTAAAATATGAGTGGTGTAAGTGTATTCAAGCCGCACTGAGACATTGCCAGCAGTGTATATAATGGGAAAAGTAAACTCTAAGATGTTATTTTAAGGTAGTTTCGATTTGCCACATCAAGTTGTTTTCGCGCAGTAAACAACTTAAATAGGGTGAAACTTAATTTCCTGGCCTCCAGAATGATTGTTTTTGATTGCATGGAGCTTGATTTGATTTAGTCCAAATATTTTGAACCAAAAAATGCTATTTTGAATTAATCGTTATAATTTAACATAATAATATAATATTTTATATAATTTAATATAATAATATTAATATTTAAGATATATGAATAATATGCAAATTAAACGTGTTACATACAACATACAACTGATTTGCTGCTATAAAGATATGATTGTCCTTTCTGTAATTGATTTTTAAACGATTTCTAATCACCTGGTTTTTTTAGTACTGATAATCGGTGTCAGAACTTTCAACTAAGTGAAGGAATTATTTTTGTTTCTCGGATGCATTCATACCTCATTGTGAAATAAGTATCGATATAGAGCTTCGAACTGAACAGTTCCTATCAAAAATAAAAACAAATCTTTCGCAAATTATTCGAATGCAGCTCACGAAATATTGGTAGTTGTTCAATAGCTTAGTAAAATTAGTAGTAGGTCGTTTGGAAACTCTGTTATTACATAATGTCCCGGTAGGATTTTGTTGTTAATAACATCTTTACTTTTTAAACAATTATGTGGCATATATCTATAATGAAACCATATAAATAATATCCGGGAAAACTGTAGCACTTCATGTATTGTATGGTATGATCGAATTGAACTCCAAAAAGGCGCTAAACTTCGTTGAAAGACATGGTGTAAATTCCGCTATACTAGCCTACGCGTTAAATTCTTTCCTATATTAGGTCATAAAAGTAATAGTAATACGGCTAATGTTAAGCATATAAAGGAATTTAATCAAAAGCAAACAGCGCTGTTACTGGCCTAACGGTTTTAAGGTTCTCCAATAACTGGTAGGTACATGACTCGATCAACGGTTCGCATTTCTACTTTTCCACTGTATTTTTCAAACTTTGACGATAAACAAAATAATTTAGGTAATTTGAAACACCGCGAATTGAAGTGTTAGAATAGAATTATTTTCTCAGAGAGGGTGCATTGGCCCCACTCTCCTTAGCTAATATCCAAGAATTTTTGGATCGGTATGAACCGCTAACAATAAAAATTGCTGTGATCCCTCTCTCTTAAGAAAAAAGAATTGTTTGTAATTTAAATTTCCACAGCCCGTCTTGTTAATTTAAATTTTATTTTGCTAATATGTGGTAGAAATTGTTGCCATACAACATGGCTGATTAATATATCATGAAATATCGCATAAGACGGTTAATATTTTCAAGGTATTAGCCAGTAGAAAGACACTTGATGATATCGCTAAACTGATTTGTCAACAACTAGTCTACCATTCAAATGCCTAACATTTTTCAGTCCATTTGGGGTGGCCTTGTACTTGACGTCGCCACAAAACCGGAAACGGCTAGAGAAGATACGAAAATAATCGATAAGCTCAACAAAACAGTACACAATGATCCACGTGTATGGAATATGCTTTTAAGCACTGGCGATGGTCTGCATGTTGCAATTGTCAAGTAAGTTCTCGTTCTATACGCCACTCGATAAAAAAACAAATTTGCCCTAAAAATTTTTGCGGAATGCTTATAAAATAAGGAAAATAAACTTTGGCCAATAGTTCTCATAAAATTTAAAATTCATTCAGCGGTGAAAGTTATATAGAAGGAAGTTTGGCGTGAAATTATTCAGTACCAGATTTTGAGAGTATTATTTGACCTAATGTTTCGGAGTAATTTTATTGCTCGTTATAAATGATATGTACGATATTTTGTGAAAAATCTTTCATACTTTTCACAACTGCACAATATTTTAATGTCTTGTGTTAAACATTGCAGTACGCAAATATAATACATCGTCAAAATGCATTTCGA
This sequence comes from Trileptium ribeirensis, assembly GCA_030248225.1. NCBI lineage: Eukaryota > Metazoa > Nematoda > Enoplea > Enoplida > Thoracostomopsidae > Trileptium > Trileptium ribeirensis. The sequence continues at coordinate 17,359 of JASANE010014046.1, forward strand.
CTTCCCCCTGTAGTTAGTCGCGGCCCTATTATGTTGACAGTCAGAATCACATCCCTACCGTAAATCAATTCATGAAGCTATACGACACACACTTCGATTTAAGTTTGTATCGCACACAGCCTTAGGAACCATTTGATCGCGAATTAAGAGTAAACACGCTAATGCGGTGTATTATTCCATTGTGTTGTTAGTTTTTTGAAAAATTCCATTTCGTTGTTAGAAAATATGCACGTTGACAAGATGATATGCCGCGTACCGTCATTAAAACCATAGATAAGACATAGAGTCCTTGATACCGTCGGAAAATAACACCAATATCTAAGTACCGTTGAAAAGTGTTATGAAAAACATGAGGGTGACTAAGCCGCCATATTGTTGAAGATGTGCAGCATACCGTGTGAGGTACATACGATCCAAACGTTCGGGACATTATAACGCGAACACCCCATTACCATATATATACCTGAAAATTTTATATACATTGGTTGAATTCCAGGTTATGCCATAGTGATCTGAGGTAAGCTAATTCTTATAAAATACGTAAAATATTAAGTTATTGAAGAAAATATTTATTAATTCTAGTGATAAAAATCACTTTGGCATGTCCCTCGTGAACCCCTGCTTCGGCATGGATGGCGTACTCTAAGTCCATACAAGACAGCTGGATTTTGAAAGCATCTTCTATTGTCACACTGCCCTTACGTTTTTATAGCACTGGATTACACTTGACTAGACTGAGAATTGTAGTTAACAACTGTTTAGAATAGGATTTTTCGAAATATTCGAACAGTGGTCTTCCAAAGATTTCAGTAAAAACGATTTCAAGTTTGAACTAGTCAAGCATATTGTCAAATAGTAACACAGCCATCAAGATATAAACCAAATATTAAAATAATTCCGCTGGCGAGGTATAAATGAAAAGTCCAGCAAATGACGAGCTGTCGTATTTATATTTCAGGCCACAAGAAGAAATCGGAAAATTCCCATAAAGCGATTTGTTGGCTGATGATGTTCGACTGTTGATATATAAATAGCAAAATTATTACCGTTAGATTTACCATAGGTAATAGCAGGTTTCAAATGTACGTTTCAACCCTTTAACTTCTGAAGTCAAAGATTGAACATGTTTGCATTTTATGAGAAATTGTAGACAATGGTTAGCGTCACCTAGAAATCTTACAAAGATTTTGATAGGTACTATACTGAATAAAGTACAACATAAAATGTTCAAAATCAAAATAAAATATTTCAAGTTTTTAAAAAAAATTAACGAAAAAGACCATACATCTATTGCTTACAATATTTACATTATATAACTATGTAATTCTTGAAATTTTATTGCAACTCTAATAATTTACTAAGATCGGAATATTGCACATTTTTTCTATGTATTATATTGCTATATATATTTCGTATATATCTGGACCAAGAGTCTAATATCAGGCCGCTTTTGCGATTATCGTTTGGAAATAGGTTATAAACCGATTCAGTTCACAGTGGATCTGGCCTTAGCTGGCTCGCTTGTGGAAGTAGTTTGGCTGAAGTTAACGCTCGTATGAGGAGGAGACAGCAGGGCAAATTATTATTTTTGTGCAAAATCTAAGCTTATTTTAATGTGTCGTCTCGGCTATAACTGCCGGCCCGATCTAATTCCCATTTGAACCGCATTGATGTGCCGCAATGAGTTCTTGTTCATTTATGGTTTAAGGTATTACGGCCATGAAATAAAATCCTAACCCTTATCTAGCTTGCGAATCCAAGAATTCAGCTGATTGTAATCTCATTAGACTAATTTCGTCGAATAGTATATAAAAATCGAAAAAAATTGTTATAATTATGGTTCCAATGTTGAATTTCGCCTTCTCCACGAACGGCGTCCAGTGGTACCAAAAGTTATTGTGTTTCTTCAAAATTAACTATTTTCGGACTGGAGGTATATAGTATACAAGACCCATTTTGTTTAGTACGAAATATAACTAATTAAAACCAATCCGATTTGGCTCATGTGTTCACAGTGCATATGTTTAATCATAACGCTAGGTATGTAGGGTTGTATCATTGGCCTCACCAATGCTTCCCGACAGTTTCGTTACCGTTCGCATAAAAGTATTAATGTAATTCGTGTTAAGTAAAATGTGATTAATTACTAAGTAAAATTAGATTAATGCTACCAACCCAATGGTCTCAGTGCAGCATTTAGTAAATAGCAATGATCCGCTTCAGTGTAAAAATATGGTATTGTTCACGACAAATTTTGTCAATTGACGTTCATTCTTAGCTTTTATTACACCGCAATTTTGTGACAGCATGCTTCGATAGTTGGTAACTGCTTTGAATAGATAACTTGGTTGCAAAATCAGCTCAACTTGGCACGGAATTATGATAAAATATGGTACTCTAGTCGATTTTATGACCAAAGACCCTGGCTTATATATTATATCATACAGTCTTATATTCTTCATACATCATTAACTGTTTATCATATGGCACACCCAAATACATGTCACACAATTTTGTTGTGATTTTTCACCAGTGCTATGCGAATTATCGTAATATTCGTTTCTAGCGCCGTAAAATATGTATACATTTATTTATTTTAAATATATAACATTATATTATAAATTATTCTACAACATTATATAACTTTTCATGCATTTAATCACAGCAATGCTTGTTTAGTGTTAGTGAAATGCAGTTTACTTATTTTTTCCAGGATCATGGAAAAATTTTCGCCATATTGCAAGGGTTAACTAGTGTTGTGTGTCTTACTTGACACACATAATAAATGACATTCGTTATGACAACAACTCAATCTAGGAGTACGGCTAGTGCTACATAAAACTTGATATAGTGGCGTGTTAGTGAAATACCTCCTCAGTATTACTAAGGTTTTTGTGCCGAAAAGTTATATTCAATATAAAATTAATTTGTTTCTGGAGTAAACTTTTACATAAATAGACATGTACAGTTGTTGCACTTTTTTGTTCATTTTAAAGCGATTCTTGTAGAAAAATAGCAAAGTCATCGACCTCGATTTTTTGTTCTGTTTTGAAAAAGTTTTCCTCTTAAATTCTGTTAAATCTTTCTTAAAATAATTAAGAATTTTTACCTTTTAAGTATCATATTGATTGTATTCTTTCGTTCTTTTACAAACTGTTTCATTGTTTTGAAGTTTCAGTTGCGTGTTGTTGCTTTTTTACTGCCAGGACAAACATAAATTCATCACTAATCTGAGCGCTACTTATACAGTTTTTAGAGAACAATTATTATTTACAATTTTAAGTTTATAGAGATCATCTCGAGTGCCTACTGGGGTTTATGATAATGAGAGAGGGTTTTGTTCTGCTGATACGTTTTTTGTTTCTTAATTTAGTCCTTATGCCCACTACAAAGTTTATGTTCAATGCAATATTTATAAAATATACAAATTATAATAAATATGTGTATGATGGTCACATCTTGACGCTCAGATTTCCATGTTGAGATATCTAAGTAAACACATTTATGTGTAATGTACATACCCGCGACATCAGAAAGAAATATATGTCTACTTACAGCGAAAACACTGCTTATTCTGGTATTGGTAAAGGTGTAACCCTAAGTGACGTAAGTGAAATGCCGTTTCTACATACTAAATCAAGGTCGTCACATAGACCTTTCTGAAGCATAGACTAACGCGGCGTTCACGTTATAATGTCCCCAACGTTTGGAACCTATGTACACCACACAGTGTCAGACACACTGTTGATAACAAAGTGTCTTAGACACCCCATAGTTTTAATAAATTTTTTCAAAGTTACGCGTATTACCACTTCTCGACAGTGGCAGGCACGCCGTGTCTTCTGGCAGTTTTATTGACAGTGTTCGGAATTATTTGAGCAATGTTCATATGGGTTAGATACAAATATAGTAAATTTAGAAAAAGTTACACAGGACAGTTGAATATTAAACCGCATTAGCTACAGACGGTGTCCGTTATAGTTAATTCGCGCCAAATTGGTAGCTAAGGGTGTGTACGACACTGTTAAGAAAAAATGTAGTAGCTAGGGGTGTCTGGTACACCTCGGCAATTGATTTACAGTATGTGCGTCACCCTGACTGTATTTACGGAAGGGTCGCGACTACAGCGGATAAAATATCCAAACAGCGGGGACATTATAACGTGAACACCGCATAAGCCACAGCCGAGGGGCTACATCTTCCAAACCCTGCACCGTCAGCTGTTTGTCTAGCGTTTTAATGCTGCGCCCGTCTATCATTTCCTAGTGTACATTTTCTTCTAGGCCATAATTGCCTAACAACCTGGCTTCTTTTGCATGCCAAATATGTAATGGTTTTGTTTTATTGCTTTAGCTGACCAGGCTGGATATTTCTAGCTGCCTTTGGACGAACGAATCCACTTAGTATGTGTAAGTTGTAGCATATTCTGATTGAGTAACATAATATTCAACCTGGCTCGTAGCATTTAGGATTGAAAAAAATTCTGTGGGCAGTGTAGCGTTGATAGGCCCAAGTGATCTTACGTCGTATTGGTAAACGTTATCGTAACGCTATATTCTAGGTCTTGAAGTGTTCATGAGTGTAAGCTTTCAGGCTTTCGCACTAAGCTGAACCGTGTAATTCCCAAGAGGAATTGAGCCGACAAATTTGACTTCACAGTGAACGAGCCGTCTTATATGAATGTACATCGCTAAAATGTTGTATGGTTTAATTTACTAGCAAATTTCTATAATATGATGGTACAAATTTTATCTGATAAATTCAAGCTTTGTTTGGTGGTGTTGAGTTAGTCCGTGCTAAACAGGGTTGTGCTTCGGAAAAAAGTGTCTTTTTCCGATTTTTCCTACCCCCTCCCGAAAAAATGAAAAAACTCAGGATTTTGGAGCCGAAAATGTTGGAAAACCTTTATGCAACAAAATATTACGGCCGCGAGCACTATTTACACTCACTTAAACAGCCTTTACATTTCATGCATATGATTTTATATGGAAGAAAAGGTAACACTATCTTCCAAGCATCGACTAAATACATAATCTTAGCATAAGCATAGCTTGCTTCCTCCGCCGCATCAAAAACTTTTGCCCGATGGTATATTGAAAATAATAGGCGCGGTACTGAATAGAGCCATGGGGTTTGTATTGAGCATATAATCGCAGTAAACTAAGCCGACAGGCCACGCTGCCGACAGGAGGATACGGGACGGGGGTTGGGTACCCATAACGTCAGCCCCCCCCAAAAAAACCAAAAACCAAAGGGTTACAGCCCTTGGTGGATTGGCCACCATCCCACTATCTGTGCCGGTCCGTTTACCTGCTGTGATAGAAACGCGCCGGCATGTATGCCATATTTACCACGACGAGTCATAAACTAAATAGCTCGACAGTTGGATCGTAGACTTATATAAATTACATAGTCTATTGTATTAATGCGCTTCCAGCATCACCTGGACGGAGGGCAGTTTGACTCCAGTTTAGCTAATAGTAAGTCTACGTAATACTAAAAATTTTATTCACATTCGACAAATTTAATCGTTTTTAAACTTCCATTTTTCCGTGCTACTTTTCATTTATATACTTTTTTTCAACAAACAACGCGTTTTTTTCAGTAGCCGATGTTTATCTTCCGACATAAGACCTCAATAACCAACCAGAAACTTTATATTTGTCCAATTACGGTGCATTGGCATTTAACAAAGGAATTCCACCGTAAAGGTTCTGTCTCCATCGGCTCGACCTTTGTATCAATATTAAATAGATGACGACATGAGAGATGCTTTGCAGTATATATAATATACCAGCAGCGTTTTATCATGTTATCACGCAAATACCAAGCTGGAAAATATGAGTTTACGGTTGCCTATCAAGTTCTTTCACAATTAATGCGAACCTAATAATTAAGCGTACTCCTCCTATCGATATAGCCACCGTGTGGTTTTCACATAACCCTACCCTTCGAAAGATGCAAGCACCACTGGACTGTGCGGTTGCAAATTCTATGTGACAACATTGCAGTTTTAGAGCTTTTTCAGTAATTAAGACATTAATAATCAACAACGGTATTCAATTTCGCATAAAACTGTGTTTACTGCTATTTTTCGCCGAACAGTAAAGCTTTGAATTTTTTCCGTTTTTTTTTCATTTTTTCCGGAAAAAACCGGTTTTTTCTTGTTTGACTTTTTTCCGGAAAAAACCAACCCTGGTGCTCTGTAAGAGTTTAGTCGTACAAACCGGTCTTCGCTCTGCTATAGTTAGCAGTAGTGCTACATACGATGGGAACCTATGGTATAAAATACCCCACCATAGGTAGAAATAGTAGGCACCACATCTCCATATACATTACTTGTATCAAGTAATGATAGGAACAGCAGGTTAGTTAAATAGCTGTTAAAAGAATAGAATACTGCAAGTCGAAACACTTCTCAAAGTTGTTTAGTCCATGTACCCTTTATAGTGTTTTCGGCAATTTCGATGTATCCCGGTTTACCCGCAAGCGAATGACGGACTTATGTTCTTTTTGCTAGCGAGTTTCGCTTGTTCTGTTAAGCTACTCCTTTCTTTTTCTCTATGTTAAAGCGATTCGTTGTATTGGTTTTTATTTTACAGCTATCTAATACTAAGTTTCACAATATTTTTCTCCACCATCCCTCACGATGGTGGGGTATGTGTTTTTGATAAACAATGCATACCTCTCAGATCGACGAGTGGGTCCGAAAAATTTCCATTTCGGCCGCATTTGTAACATTTATGCGGCGTTCACGTTATAATGTCCCCCAAATTTGGAACCTATGTGCCACATTCAGTGTCAGGCACAGTGTCGACAAAGGGTGTCTAGAACACTCTCATGTTTTTATAAGTTTTTCGACAGCAGCTAGCTAGGTGTGTAGCCTCTTTTCAACGGTGTCAAGCACACCATGTCTTCTGTGTAGTTTTTTTGATGGTGTGCGGCACAATCTGGTCAACATTCATATGGTCTAGATACAAATACTGAAATTTATAAAAAATCTACACATCATAGTTGACTAAATATATCGCATGAGCTATAAAGGATATCCGTTATAGCTAATTTGCGCAAAATTGATAGCTAAGGGTGTGTACGACACCGTAAACAAAAAATGTGGTAGCTAATGATGTGTCATACACCATCGGAATTTGGTTTATGGTATGAGTGTGAATATGTTGAGACGCTACTACAGGGGTACAAAAGTTCCAAACAACGGGGATATTATAACGTGAACATCGCATTATACAATTATTTTGTGTCGCCAATGTCCCAATCACCCTCGGTAACCAAATTTTCGAAAAAACTTTTTCTCGAACCGTACTATTCGAACTGAGGACTATTTAGCTGAGTTGATTGGAAGTAAAAGATGAAATGGCTCACGGATTAAGGAATTTATTCCTATTTATGTGAAACCCAAAGTCTTAGCCTAATGCGTAGTTCATGTTGTAGGGTCCCCACTGTTTGGAACTTTTGTCCCCCTGTAGTAGCGACCTACCGTGCAGACAGCCAGGGACAACCATGCTATAAATCAATTGCTGACGGTATACGACACACCCTAGATACTACATTTTTGCTTTACGGTATCCTACACACCCTTAGTTGTAACAGAGTCGTTCCGACCCTGTCACGGGCATTTTAGGATAATCGTACCCAAAACCGTAGCGGGCAGCGTTGGCACATGGCCAGGGGTACAAAAGCATCATTAGCCGTTTTGCATAAGAATACCATTTGCCGTTTAGTATAAAACTATCGCTCACCGTTTCGGATCAAACTATCGTTAGCAGTTTTGTATGAAATATCATTTGCAGTTTTGTAAGAAATATCATTGGCCGTTTGTATAAAAATATCATTTGTTGCCGTTTGTATAAAAATACCATTTGTCGTTTTGTAAGAAATATCATTGGCCGTTTGTATAGAAATACCACTCCTCCTGGCCGAAACTAGCGCGCGCGGTCCGCAAAGGCATACTATATAAACATCACAAATTTTCCGACACGTAGTTTTAGGACTGACAGAACGGTAGAAAACTTGTTACTGTTCATTTGCGTCCTAACAGAATCATCTACAAATATGAGGCAACAACTTGTCCGAAAAAACGAGTTAGATATCGTTCGTAATCTAGTAAGTGAGTAAAATCACATGATAAATTTAATTCGTTTCTAAAGGAACACGATAAGTTATACACTGACCATGTATTATAAAAGGTATTTATTTATCTGACTGTCCATTTTTTACCAATTTCATTAACCGGCAACTGATGCGATTATAAGGAAACCGTGTCATTTGATATTGCATTAGGTCGAGCATGAGTGCTGGGTCTTTATAGCTAGAAAGCCTTTTTATTATATTAGAAAACACGGTGACTCAATAGCACTCATAAATGGAATCGGTGACTCAATAGCACTCATAAACCAACTAGTGAGATTTTGAAAATGTGTCCGTTTTTATCGTTATAACCTGCGGTAATCCGGTGTAAATATTTTTACGAGAATAGGAATGTATATCAATATGAAGCCAGAATGAGCTGTATTGCACTAGTTATTTACTTACCATTATTAACTAGCTGGTCATGTCATACCTTAATACATTTATTAATATGCTCCGCTCATAGCTGCCGAACCAGATCACAATAGAGATTTACTAAGTGTTGGGCCAAACCTTATCTGAACCACGATTACCAGTCACATTTTTGTGTCATGACCATTAAAGATTTGCTAATTTGTTCAGAACATTCCATTATTCTTGGTAAGCTTCATTTATCAGTTTTTTGCTTCGAACAACGCTTCTGTAGTATGTGTACTGTTTCTCAGATTATTTCGACAAACATTGTCCTGTTAAATATACGATTTAATGTAAGCTAGTGGCGTTTGGATAGATTAATAACTAATAGGAAGTGTAATGAATTGATTGCAACTAACTCGTCAACACCATCACAGTAGTCTGTTTTTCGATAAGCACAAACCAAAACCAACGTATTAATCCTATACAGGACAACACACGAATTTGGGCGTTGACCAGCTACAGTAAATTAATAAAGTCCGTGGCTTGTTATGTAGTTTTGCATCCGGCAAAACATGCGAGTAGATTTGACCGCTTCCATTGTTTTATAAGCAATTTCTTGGTTAAACTGAAAACTAATAATCAACCTTCACCGAGAAATCTAGCCCAGGTGCATTTTCGTTGGCCCTGGTGGGGTGTGTTAGTTGCTCCGCTTGGACAGTTGGGTGAAGAACATCATGACTTTATTTTGTCTATAGTTATGTCAGTGAAACTGCTGTCCATGTGCCACAACGCTGCCACCGCTACGCAGATTGAAACAATAAGCCTTTTTTACATACGCTCACTTCCCTTCCTGGTGCTGTTCTGATGAGTTTAATTGCGCGTTACGCTATATACAAACTGAAAGCTATATAGTGATTAGCTAGATTAAAGGGAAAGTGGCGAAATGTAGAGCACTCAACATAAGTTGAAACAAAGATTTTGATGTCACAAAGGTCAAGGCCATATTTATTGAGAAGAAGCTATTTGTTATGGAGAAGAAGATATTTGTTTTAAGTTTTTGTCAACCTCTATGTAAACATAGAGTTTTCGTTCAATGCTTTTTTATCAGCACACTGTTGCATGAGCACGTTTTAAAGTTGCGGAACTCTCAATTAAACTAGTCGAATCATTTTTAAGTAAAGATTTAGTGTATTCTATTTTATGTTAACTCGCTTCACCCGTAAAAATAATTACAACCGGTGTTAATATTGCGCGGATACTGTTTAGATCTGTGTGCGCTGAGAAAATCTGATTTAAATCTGTCAAAACTTATTCTAGCCTGATATACAAAAGCTCTTTCTCCGCCTTTCTCTTTGTTATAGATAAATGTTGCTTCGCTTGAATTACATACAAAAATTTTCTTTAAATATCACACTTGCCATACGTATGAATTAGTGATGTACATAAAATGTATCACAGGAATTTACCTATTATACAAATATTTATCAACTACTGTGCTATTAACCCGCTAACAACCACTGGTCTTAAATGAGACCAGCGCACATTGTGCACTGTTGCAACTGGGTTTATCGGATACTGTTTGTTTAAACGTAAGTATTTACTCACTCGCCGCTTGATAGCTTAGTTGTTTGCGTATACCGTTTGCAGTAATACAATTTTGGTTTGTATTTTTGGCGCCGTTTTGAGTTTACCAAATATTGCATTATGCACAAATTAATTCAGGCTCTTAAGGTTGAAGCTGAAATGATACCACGCTTACTACCAATCTAAACCAAAAATAATTGCTCTATGTCGAATTCCTGAGGCATCCAATTATAGAATATTCTAGAGGCGACAAAACTTTACAGTCAACTTTATGGTTTGCTAAGACCGTTAGGGTTGGTCTCATTGCTTATAATTATTGTCTAATCAACCATTGAACAATGCACCCAGCGCATCTCCAAATATCAAACCTTAGTTCCCTGGAATGCAGTTACAGTTTATAGCAGTATCCGTTGCTGCGCAGCAATAATTGGTGTTGTTCAACCAGAAAACATTAACAGGGAGTCCCATAACAAACGCACCAGCATTAATAGAGTGGCCGAACACGCCAAATATAGACATATCTAAAAGCGTTTTAGTATGTACGTACTCTGATATATAACTTAGGTTTTTGATGAATAACACTTAGTCTATAAGCCGGTTTCAACAACATAACGGCGAATTGTCTTTGTCGGACAATTGTCAAAATGATAGGAAATATCAGGTATTGCAGCAACACCAAATGCAGTCAGTGGTCTCCCTGTTCGTGGCAGGTCAGCTACGAAACTTGTTAGATTAAACCTTTTATTAATTGAAGCAATAGTTTTATAATATGGGGCTGTGAAGACGAATGCCGGCATTATTTTCACAAAACTTCACGGTCACTTTGGTAACTAAATACAGTCTTAATTCAGTTAGCTCATCCAACTTAAGTCGAGTATCAGACATCTTAGTATACGTATATATTTATACTATGTTCAGTTATAAATCCTGAAAGTATAAGGGTTATACGTATATTAGGTCAATCTCAGCAATAGTTTGAAGTTGTGGCATTGCTTATGGGACACCCTACACAGTGAATTTGCATTTATATCTATTTACATATATAATTAATAAAAAACAATTTGACACTTCAATACAAAGTTGTGCTAATCAATTTGGTTAAAAACATCTTTTCTAATAACTGGGAAACAAGCCTCAACAGGTTTTTAATATTTTTGCAATGAATGCGCTGTTTATATTTAAGAGAGCAGCTAAGCTTATGTTGATATTAATAGCTGGTATGTTGCGGCATTAAAATAGTGTTGCACAAATTTATCAAGGTTTTTGGTATTTTATGTTTTGTGCTTGCCTTCCACTAAAATATATCATTTTTCACCGCAGAATAATGGTTTTACAGTAATGCGTTACATTATTACATATCCATGTCCCCACTTAAATTTAACCTTTTCATGCATGATTTAGTTTGCCTATCGTACAATATTTGACGAGCTCCAGTCATCATCAAAGATAAGGCGCTGATGGAAATGTGCATCAATGGCCACGAAATCTTTAAATTTGTATGACAGAAGTACGATACAACTGGATCAGTCCATGCTTTCCGATTAACATTACAAAAGAGAGCGGCGCAGGAACAGGACCGCAACTACCGATAATGTTGATAACACCATGAGACTAATTATTCATATGTTTACGGCAACCACTTAGTCAGAAGATGAAAATCAACGACACTAAGACGGGCGACAGATTAAACATTAATTGATGATGTAATTGCGCGGAGCGAAGCGTTTTTCTTTTTGTCAGATCGGGAAAATTGGCACCGTCTGTCCGTCTCTCCATCCGTCCGTCCGTTTGTTGAACCCCTCAGTAACTACTGGGGCGATTTAAAATTTTTTTTGTTTGAAAGGTCTAATGTCGGTGAGGTGCAAGACATATAAATTTTGTTAAAATGTTCTTTTGTTAATGAGTAATTATCTAATTAGTTAAGCCTGTTAGCCTATTTTTAGCATTTTCAAACAAAAATTGCTTATATTTCAATGAACAATTACTGTAAAGCTATTATTTTAGTGCGTATGTTACATCTCACCGTAGTGATTATTAATCAGATGTTTATTACTATTCGGAAATGTTAAAAATATGATAATTAGTTAATTAGCTAATTACAAATTAATTGTTAATTAGCTAATTTTTTGAAAATTTTCAAAGTGATCAAAAATGAAAAATAAATTGAACCCGGGAGTTTTCTATGTCGCTAATGCTGATCACGAATATGATGTTTCTGAGGCTGTAAAACCTGGCTGTATATGCTAATTAGTTAATTAATTAGCTAATTAGGTAATTTTATGCAAATTTTAAAATCACTTCAATGTTGCTAATTTGTTGCTCTCGGAGTTTTTTCGATGTCGCTGATTATGAATATGTGGGTTTTATAGTTCTATGATTTTATCATGGGTGCTCGTTGGATAATTATGTAGCTAATTATGTGATGTTACTAATTAGCTATTTTTTAGCTAGCGAGCTTTGTATGATGGATTTGACATCAATTGCCTAAAAGGTGATACTTATTATAAATTGAATATATAGTTAGTTAAAATACATGTGCACACAAATAAGATACCAAATACTTTGCCTGTTGCTCAGCTCACTTTTTGTAATTTATTACGTTCACTAGTAATATTTTGCACACATTTCCAAGGTTCGGCCACTTCAGGGGGTGTATGGTCTCCAGGTTTAGTATAGTGAGCATCTCTTACCGAGGTTTAACCAGAAATTTCCATAACTCCCCAATTTTTCCCAAACTTCGGTCATTTTCTCTTACAATTCTTATTATTTTGCTATGTTTGCAATAATTTAGCCTGAACCGCCGGCTCGACATGACGGGGCATATAACAAAGCAGTACAGCAGTACAGCCACAGTGAGCATATACAAGTAGACACAGACAAAACATGTCCTTGCACAAAAATTATGTATTTATATACCATAGAATCCAGAATGCTAAGGATGACATTACTTTTCGATTGAAACGTGTCGTGGAGCGCCTATACTATAATCGCGGCCAAATACGTTATGCTGTGAAATTAAACAAATGGCACATGATGGCAAAAGACTTAATTGAAATTAAGTTCTCGCGGTAGTCGTTCGTATTCGACTCAACTGTGGCGTATAAAACTGTAAAATTTTACCTTGCTAAAGGCCACGGTACGTCGCAATCAAGAGTCAGCTTGGCAGAAAATATTATCGGCAAAACAATTTATTGTTATCACATTCGTCACGCTGTGATATCGTTTTGACGTTCTTAAAACTGTGCAAAATGTTGGAAATATACAGCAGTGTTACTGTATAGCATGTAGCCATCACGCCCGACCGCTGGCTTTCCTTCACTGAGAGAAAATATTAACGGCAAACGTCTGGGCTCTGTGGTCTACAATAGTTAGAGCGTACAGAAAATACTAGAAAGCATTAATTACACTGACCGTAACTATGACTCTATTAGGTAACCAAATACGTCGTCATCTAATTAGTTACGCGCATGACAGGATTACCGAGATTCCTACTGCACCTATCTGCTATCTAGTGAAACCACAGCAGTGGGAACGGGCACCGCGAACTTTGGATGGGAAACAAGAGGTTGTGAGCTTGACACTATATTGATGCACATTTGAGCTATACTGATACGATTTTGCGACGCCTTACGGACGCTTGTCCTGTATAATGCTTATTCGTGGAATTTTCATATATATGCTTGATCTGAATCTGGCAATAGTTTATCAATGTGTTGCTAAAGCGTACAAAGCTTGAACATTAGGATATCGAACATTACGGTTTACATAATCTGTCTGTTAATTATTCTTCATTTCTTTATCATTTACGAGTGCGAAGCCACTTTATGGCTAAACTAAGGCAGCATAAACTTGGCTATGAGAACATTATATATGCTTTAAACAAGTGTTTGCATTTCATAGAAACTTTTCAACTTTTACGATCATAATTGAAACATTAGTACCCATATATCATTTCTTAAGATCAAAGAAACAAAACACACAGCTTTATCGATACTACTATCAAGTAGTGTGAGTCCCGTGACTTTTGCACCACAAAAAGACAAAGGTCTATCTTACTAAAATGAACGTCGTATAAACTCATGTTCTCAGACTGTTCAGTTTGCTTATTAAAACATTCAAGACGGCTTAGGTCGAAGTATACGTAACTGGTCGAAG
>JASANE010014047.1:0-26467 GCA_030248225.1 Trileptium ribeirensis
GTTTTGTTTGGATACGTGAATGGGCACACGAACGATATTTTTGGCAAAGGTTGATGTTCGACGTAAAGCCGAATCCGGGGCCACGAAAGAATAGGCGGCGGTCAAACGGTGGACACGGGAACGAAGGGGGATGATCGACAACGGCGAAAGAAGCGGAGATGGGAGGTACGAAGGCAAAGGAAAATGGGTCAATGGCGCGAGAAATGGACGTCACAATGGCAGCGACACGCCAAAGCTTTGACGTGGAACATACAGGGGGCTTCGATCAGAGCGAGCAATAGGCACAGAATGACTCAGTTGTTGCGCCACATGAACGAATGGGACGTTGACGTTACACTAATCTCGGACCTCACGGCACGAGGAAGTGGCTTCATCTGGCTGAACAACTGGGGGAAATCTTCGTACTGATACGTTTGAAGAAGGTTGGTGTGCTGTTGCGAGGCACATGGGCCAACAAATGGCGAGAAGAGGGCGAACATAGATGGATCAAAGAAAGGGTGGTTGCAGTTACTGTCAGCGGACATCGATTGGTATCGTGTTACCAACCAATATGGGGTTCGCGGCTGGACGAATTCGAAAGGTATCGTAGTGGTCTCGAGGACCAGCTGGCCATATCAAAACGGACAGAATGGCTCGTAATCGGAGGTGATTTCAACAGTAGTGTGGGCAACAGCAGCAACAGGCAAGTCAACAAGTCATGTGGTCGATTCGGCCTGGGTTCAACAAACAATGCCGGAGCCGATTTGATACACTGGTGAACAGAATGGCCTTGCCTACTGCGGCTCTTTCTTCGACGCGAAGTGTCGCGGCACTTGGTTCAGCCACCCGTGGAGGAGGTGGTATGAATTGGATGGTTTGGGCAAGCAAAACCAGCGCGCACGGCTATGGAAGAACATCACAACAATTAAAGAAGACGCACTATCCGACCACAGGCCAAAGCTAGCAATACTACAACAAAAAAAGCCACCACGTGAGAACCAACAGCAAACAACAAACAAAAGAAAGCGAATTCTCGACGAAAAACTTAAATCCGATGATGTCCGAACCGAATTCCGAAACAAGTGCGACGAATGGATGGCGTTTAACCCCAACCCAACCTGGGAACAAGTCAGCTCCAACATACCAGCCATAGCGGAACAACTATGTGGAACAGCAGCAAAACACAGTCTGGCGCCCTGGCAAATCGGCCATGAGGCAGTTATCGAGGATAGCAGAAAGCGGTACAAGCAACGTGTGACCGTGTCAAAGAAATCGGAAGCGCGGTGGCCCGCGCCAGGCTATTGGGCGACATGACAGACGAGTTGATCCGGAGAAAACAACAAATGCGGGCGGAAAGAAAGTCGGAACGTAAACGTCATAAGAAAATGATGCTGAGGCTCGAATCAGAGTGGTGGAACGCAATTCTGACGGAATCCGCCGACGCTGAAAGACGCGGGGACAGCAGCACGGTCTACGCAATCTCAAGAAATTGGGACTCAGGGGGCAAGACACTTTGCCAAGGGCGGAAGCGTTCACTCCGGACGAGTTCAAAGCTCATTTTGAAAAAGTTTCGGCCGAGCGGCATGAAAACGACACCGAAACATTCAACGAGACAGTGGAGAAGATCGAGCGTCTGCAATCGCACGAATCCCAAGCTGCGGCTATGAAGTTGGATCAACCCATCGGCGGGGAAGAGTTCATGCGGGAACTAAAAAATATGCGGAATGGAGCGGCGGTGAAGATTCGATGAAACTAAGCTTCATCCTCAACGGGGGCGAAGTCCTTCAAACGGCTATACACCGATATCATTTGCGAAATGTCAGCGACACACCCGAACGAGTGGCACGACAATGTAAAATCCGGTCTAGTCATCCCGCTATTTAAAAAGGGCGATCGACAAAATTTGAATAACTACAGAGGAGCTGTGTCTCCTATCCCTGTGCAGCAGAATACTGGCAAGAATCGTCGCCACCAGACTGCGTGAATGGGCAGAAGAAGTTAACATCATCGGTGACAATCAAAACGGATTCCGACGAGGGCGATCTACAATGGATTCCACTCAAATCATCATCCGCATCAACGAGGAGCTGACGAAGAATCTACCTAACAATAACAATAACAACGTCGACAACAACAACATCGACGACAGCAACAGACCGGTAGCAACACTTTTGGACATAACCAAAGCGTATCCAAGGGTAAATCGGCCCATGCTGTGGGCGTTGTTGCGACGGAAAGGTGTCAGCGATAAGTGCCTACGGGTGTTGAAGGGGCTCCACGAGGATACGATGTATAAGGTGATGGGAAAAATGGGAAACAGTAAAGCTTGGCGCCCCCTCAGGGGACTGAGGGAAGGCTGCGCAACGTCACCGATACTCTTCAATATCTACCACGCGGAGGCGATGAGACAGGCCAACGGTGAACGACAAACCGCCGCTGCTAGTAACGCGCAGCAAATGGGGATCAGCTGGTCATGGGTCCCGGGAAACTCGTTTCCCCCAGCGATCAACAACACAATGTTCGTAAACTCGGCCGCAACTGAATTCAAGATCACGGAGACGTTGTTCGCAGATGACACAACGCTTTTGGGGTTGAAAGATGAGATGGCCACGGGAAAAGAAGTAATAAAGGTGGCGATGAGACTTTTCGAGGAAAAATGCCATGATGGAAAAGAGGAGCATGTGACCTTTGGAGATGCGGACTTCATGAATGTGCGGATGTTGGGGTCCTGGTTTGGTTGCAAGGAAGATTGTCGGAACAGGATAGCTCGAGCAAATCGAGCGTGGTTTATCGTCAAAAAAAGACTCGCAAAATCGCGGCTCACAAAGAAGACGCAAGCCAAAGTAATCGAGGCATGCGTGGAATCGTGCCTTCTGTTCGACGCAGCGGCGAGGCCCTGGAGAATAGGCGAGATAAAGCGGCTCCAGCAATTCATCGATCGTACGTATCGATATGTATGGATGCGAAAAGACAGAGGTCCAGCGTTGGTCCAGATGGAGACCGCGGGGATGAACATGTTCGCGGTTCGTAAACAACTGGGTGTCGGCAGCATCCGTCTCAAAATTGAACAGCGTTGCCTGGAACGCATTGGACACGTCATCCGAATGCCGACATCCCGAGTGACAAAAGCGATAACTTTGGGTTGGTACGGTGCAGGAAAAAGAATCGGCAATCAGACCACAATCCACTACTGGCGGCAACTCACGCGAGAGTGCAATCTAGACCCCGACCGGATAGAGCAATGGGCGAGCGACCGGAAAAAGTGGCGAGCAACAATTGGACGCAGAGTGAAATCAATAAGGGCATGGGAAGAGGAAATGATACGATGGCGAAGCAACAGCGGTGAAGAGAAGCCGAAGCGCAGCCAATACAATAAAAACGACCATCTAAACTGTGCTTGCGACTGGGACAATTGTGGACGAACGTTTAGAACTGTGGCGGGGCTTAAGCAACACCAGCGACGTACACATCGAAAGGACACCAACCGGAATTTCGAATGTCGACGGTGCAGAGTCACAGTTCTAGACTCCGAAGCGTCGCGGAAAAATCACGAAAAAGTGTGTAGAGGAACAGAACGTGGAAGATGCTTCATCTGCGGCGAGCAGAAAACGCCGGGGAACATAGCTCGACATGTCAAATCATGCGCCCGAAAGCATGGAATCGATCTGGATAACAACAATAATGTCGGCGAAAGGCAAGAAGAGGACGGCCGACCGCGCCATTCATACCAAAGAGGGTTGATAGAATGCCCACGATGCGGGAAGATCGGTGCCAAAACAAATCTAAGTCGACATCAAAAGTCAGCAGCATGCGTACGCACACGCCCAACAAACGTACCCAACGAAGCCCAAACCAGGAGGCGGGAGCGTTCCCCACACGGGGAGAGAAGCTAATGGATGGATGGATGGATTGAATACATGTAAGTTTTCCTAATATGAGAACTTTTATTTTGAGCGAAAGACGTAACGTGGTGTGGTCTTATAGTACAAACCCTAGATCCAGGAAAATAGCAAGAGGGGTATGTGTAATACGGCAAGCGGGGTAATGTAATGTAATATGTAATAATAGAACTAAAAATCATAAACTAAGACTCTACTTAAAGTTCTTTCGGTTTTTAGACCCGGACGATTTGTGATACGACAAGACGACGACAACGATAATTACGATGATGATCGCGACGATCCCGACTATATTCAAGAAGGCGATAATGACGACGATGATCGCAACGATGATGGCAATGGTGATGGAGGCGGTGATGAAAACTGTGACAAACCGCGCTCGGCTAAACGTGCTCGCACCTCAGTCGAACGTAAAATTAAAGCAGCCGCAAAGCATCCTGTGCTCGATGGTTGTGGTGAAAATTGTGCCGAAAGTTGTAAGAAAAACTTTTCTGCCGATGATAGAACAGCGATTAACAATAACTTTTGGTCGATGTCGCATGACCAACAGGTGATATTTTTACGCGGTAGCGTTGATACTACAAACGTCTCGCGCAGCCGGAAGAATAATTCGCAACGTCAAGTAACCCGTAACTATAATTTTAATAATTCTGCTGGTGCTCGTACTCGAGTATAT
The DNA here is from genome assembly GCA_030248225.1 of Trileptium ribeirensis. NCBI lineage: Eukaryota > Metazoa > Nematoda > Enoplea > Enoplida > Thoracostomopsidae > Trileptium > Trileptium ribeirensis. The sequence goes on from JASANE010014047.1 coordinate 4,555, forward strand.
AAAAAATTCTTCCTTAATACATTAGGGCAAAAGGAAAGTAGCGACAAAATGCTTCGCAACGCATTAGCTGGCGCCGGCCCACAACAGCCGCCGCCCGTCGATAATCGGGGCAAGCACGCACCAAGTAACAAAATAGACGAGGCACCGATCCTGGCCCATATTGAATCTTACAATCCGACAATTTCTCATCATAGGCGCGTTCATGCACCCAATCGCTTATATCTCCCATCAGATATCAGCATCGCATTCAGATTACTGCGAAAATCATAAACCAGTCTGTTATCAGGTGTATCGCAAAAAGGTTGAGGACAAAAACATTAGCTTTATCAAACAAGGGAATGAACAATGCGAAATCTGTGTTGCGCATGAGCAGCATCTTAAAGAACAAGCGACAGATCACGACCAGAATGACTGCGACACATGCGTTAAGAAGCATGAACACGATGTCCGCGCGGAAGAAGCACGGGAGCTATACAAACTGGACGCTGGCAGAAAACCAGATAAGACACATGTTGTGGTTTCTGTAGACCTCCAAAAGGTCATAATGTTGCCTCGGCTCCCGGGCATCAAAGCATGTATGTTTACACCTCGCGTCATTGCGTTCAATGAGACTTTTGCACTCTTGGGTAAGCAAAAGCGATCTGATAAACAGAAGTCGCTTGCACTGGCGTGGCATGAAGCTACGGCTGGTCGTTCGGCGGAAAGCATTGCCAGCGCATTCTTCAAATTTATCGTGCGTTATGGATCTGTCGAGTCAATTACAATGTGGCTCGATAATTGCACCGCGCAGAATAAGAACTGGCGCCTCTATTGCATGATAGTCACTCTTTTGAACAGTGGCTACGTCGAAGCAAATACAATAACGCTGAAATATCTCGAAGTGGCCACACGTTTATGTCAGCCGATTCGATTCACGCAGCGATTGAAAAGTCTATGAAAAGCATGGGAAACGTGGAAGACTTTGATGATTTCAAAGAGGCAGTCTCTAATTCCTTATCCGAGGGTTCGCTCGTCGTTGACGAAATGCAGCTTCCCGACTTTCGAGCCTGGAAAAAACCAATTCGCGCAAAATCACGGCGCTGCCAAACACCTCGCCCGAAGCTGTCCAATATCTCTGAAATTCAATTCCGGAAAGGCGCGCGAGAGATGTATTACAAAGAACGTTTTGGGGACAATGAATATAGTGCGATGGACGTGATAATAGCAGAGTTTGATATTACTAAGTTGCCAGCACGGTGCGACCGACCACGTGGTATCGCAGTTGGTCGTCAACGTAAAATTTTACAAAATTTAGCTCATTTGATGCGTCCTAAGGCTCGTCTTTTCTGGAATGAAATCGCTACTGTTGAGAGAAATGACGACTCTGGGGACTCTGATGATGCTGATGAATAAACAAGCTAGGAATGACACGCGTCTTTTTTCCATAATATTTTGATAAGGAATTCAAAAAATTTAACATGGCACATAGACGCATGCGCCAAATATTCTCATTATTTCAAAAACAACAAAAATTTAAAAGCTCATGTATGCGGTTTTAAATTACTCGTATCAGGTACCAAGGGCATGCGTTGGCAATATTTGCATCTATTACGACGCTAAACCGTTATTTGGGAAAATCTTTATGTGACCATAACTCAAAACATCAATTTTGGGCGCATGAGTCTTTTTGCCATGACGCGGCAAAATGGTATCAAAGTGAAAAAGCACGCTATTTTCAAGATTATGAAAGTAATGAAATGATAATGAAAACTTATAAACCAAGCATGCAGAAAATAATTGGGAAAAAATTAAAGGTTTCAATGACGATGAGTGGAAACAGGTTGCGAGTAAAATTATGAGGATTGGTTTGTGGGAAAAATTTAAACAAAATAATAATATAAGGGAGGAACTAATGAACACTGGTGATGCAATTATTGCTGAAGCTAGTGAATAGGATAATTATTGGGGAATTGGTATTAGCTTGTTTCATAAAAAAGTAAACGACATGCAAACCTGGTCTGGACAAAATGTTTTAGGTGGTCTGTGGATGCAAATACGTGAGTTTGAGCAGTAACCCAACAGTCCTCTCAAGGGCTCGTGGATTATGGCTGCTGGCGATACCACGTAAAAATAAAACGCTGGATAAGGGTTCCGCAAGGTCCAGTGGAAACCCTTAAAAGGATGATTTATGTTTAAAGAGTTAATTATGGATAACAAAATAACTAATTTAACTATTGCTTGCAATGTTGAATGTGATATTGATTTAATGGAATTGTCAATGTTTGTAAATAATGTAGATTTTGATGAAGAACGTTTCAATGCAGCCATATGGCGGTTTAAGCCAAAGGGAACTATATTAGTATTTCCAAATGGTAACCTTATTTTAGTTGGTGTTAAAAGTGTGTGTGAAGCAGATAAATTGCTGAAAACAGTTTGCAAAGAGTTAAAAAATCCAGGATACGTTTACACACTCAAATGGGAAGTAAAAAATGTTGTGGGTTTGATGAAATTGAACAAGCGATTGAGGTTAGCCCACATTTATAACACATTGAGAACATGTGCGACTGTGTTATATGAACCTGAAATGTACAGTGCACTGATACTAAATGTAAATATGTAATAACGGTGACGCAGCTGCATGGTGCAACTTCCTAACACCGTGCCCATACGACCCCGGCTATCATAACCTCAAGGGTGGACCCTATGTTTTGCGATTTAGCCACGTTTCTTGGTCAGACCCAAGAAGTTACGGAGCTTAGCAGGCCGCAGGCGCGCTTCACGGGGTGTGTTCGGACCCCGCCCGATTGGTTGCGCACGTGTCTAGTATCCTGGTATGATCGCTGAGGTCCCCCAGGGAGGTTGACACCGAAACCTGCTCACAGGTCATAATGTCAAACCGATATTCCCTGTCCTAACCTAAAGGAAGTTGTTTTGTCTAGCGAATTTGTAATAGAAGGCATGATAATTTTGGTTTTGCAGAAGGAAATTTGAGTTGTACTTAGTTTATCCCTAGTCGAACACTTCATTCGGTGTAGCCTATGTGGCCCCTACAGGGTTCCGACATTCCCTGAAATGTTTAACGTCGGGTTATCTATTTGGTATGTGGGATAACTGGACTGTATTAGTTTTTTAGTGATAAAATTTTCCTAATAAACTTTGTACTTCAGTTGAGTATGATGATTCCATGAGCGAGTTCAGTAAATAATTATGCAGACCTCTCTCGTTATAATTCCGTATCCGTTGTAAGCGAACAATGGTGGTGAACCGCACGTGTCAGGGCTTGGAATATTCCCTCCGTCAAGCCGTGACACGTAGGGTTGGCCCGTCCGTTCGGACGCACTTATTACGCTGGAGATAAACAACACGGGACACGTCAACTGATTTTCACGAATTTATTCAAAGTTATGTACAAAGTCAGTTAGCAATCGGCATCCGGTAAGGTACGCATGTAATTACAAACTACGACAGTAATAAGCTATCCGTCCTAGCATTCGTGCCCTTGTCCATTGCGGAAGAGAAAGGGAAGGCGCGAGCGAAGGCGTTCCCGGCGAGGCCGGACCGAAATCTATGGCCCAGAAGTTCATCGTCAGCGACGACCGACGGCTCGGGTAAAGCGTTTCGGCGTGCTTCGAAGTTCGCTCTCAATAACGCGCGGCAGTGCAAGCAATTCGAGGGCTATGCGGAGAAGGGAGCGGAATCGGTACAGCAATGACAGGGTATGAATCCGGGCACGTTGAAAGAATAGACCTAGAGTATAAGATAAAACTCAGTCGCACTAATAGAAAGGAATATGGTACAAATTATAGCATCGTCCAAGCAACTGATTACTGATAATCGTCAATGAGTACAAGCTACTAATCATGATTCAACCAACGAGGCGCCTATATCGCGATCAAGTGTTGAAACGCCGTCCGCGTGCATCCCCTATCTTGCAAGTGCTGCCTAGCGTCCATAACAAGTCACTTATCCTATTCCGTCCCGAGGCCAGGTTCTTCTCTAATCCTCCAAAGGCCGTTGTCTCAGCAGTTTTAGTAGTCCAGCCGGGCGCTTGACTACCCCGAGTCCTAAAAAACCGTGTAGGATTAGTTTGTGACGGTGGGGGTCGATTTTGCGTGGTTGAGTAACGGTTGAACTATGCAACACTCGTCCGGGGCGTCGTTTAGTTTGCTTGGCGAAGTTGCCTCTAGAAACTTTTCGACGATCTAGATAGGGGCGTAAACCGACAATGGCCATTCTTACAGTCTTATCGGCGACCAGTGTCGCGATCCTAACAGTGTTAGAGCGTGTCAGTACGCTTACCCTATGGTTTTGAGCTAGGTCGGCCCTCCGGGGGTTGTATTTTAACGTGGGGGCATGGGGCAGACGTGTCTGCGTCCCTTTTGGTTGGCGTTTCTTTGGTTTGTTTCTTTCTCTTTTCTTTTCTTGCTTTGTTTCTTTTGTTTCCTGTGTTGCCGTCCTGTCTCTATGGTACTCGTTTTAGAATCCTAATACACTGCACGAATCGAAAGTGTACAGTGTCTCGACTGCACTAGCGAAATTGTGCAGTCGAGTTATCACTAAAATTTTAATGAATTTTCTCAGAACTCGATAGTCGAGTGGTTAGTACTGAAAGATCTGCAGCGGACTTAAATCCTCCGTGCAGGATCGAAACTTGACAAGGGAAATCGAAAAAGGAGAGAGAGGAAAACAGCGAAAATCAAAACGAGGGCATACATAGTACAAAGCCTAACGGGCAACCAGTGGTAAAATAGAAAAATACTTAAACTCAGCGATCAAGTCGCTCTGAAAAGAAAGCGGGGTTTTGCACTTACTCGGTTTGGGGTCAAAACGATTCGCGAAAGGTCGCGATTTTCCTTTAGTAAAATAAGACTATGGTGATTTCCTTTTGAACATTGCACACCCTCTCGTGTCCTGGAAGGCGTCGCTCATGGCCGATGTTGGTATCTAACCAGGTCATCAGTTCGTTTTAATAGGAGGTGATTTCCTACGTGGTACCGTGAAGCTTAACCACGTGTTGTTGTTACAATGAGCTATAGCAACTTAACAGCCTGGTCGAGGCAGTTTCGCAGTAGGCTTTCCGAAGTAGTGTCTTTTACTAGTACTTGGTCGGGAGTGTCACGGGGCTGGCTGGGGCTCGGGCGTTCGGAACTAATAACTATACCAGTTTCGAATAACTTTTAGTGGTAAACACGACGCCTAATAGCACAGGTCAGAGACAAACACAAGACGCAAGCTTTCAAACGATGTATAAGTGTTACTCCTTGAGGAGTGCAAAAACCTTAAGCTCAAGCTGGATTCGCTTAGAATTTGCCTAATCTTTTAGCTTCCCCTAATTTTCTTAACTCAACTGACAATTGAAATTTTGGGGCTTCCTAGAGCCCGACAGAGGCTAGTCCTCCGTCCCTAACTGCAACATCAGTCCGAGCTCAAGCAGCGGCATGAGCATCGAACGGTCCACTAAGCTATAAATTTGTAAACCAGAAACATGAACAAGTAAGCTTGTCCCTATAACTAGTCGGGGAAATTTTACCGTGGTCGGCTCAGGAAAAATTTTACTACCCTAACTCAAAAGCAATGCAACATGTAAAACATGGACGAGGAGCGTCCATTTCGGTTTGCCATACCTATGACCACGGGGAATCATAAGGACTTCGACTTTTGTGTTCGCAACCTAACACCCTCCGTGTATTCGCTCGCGATGCCTAAACGGAACTCGACTCGAGGAGGTTTGTCAAAGAACATGTAAAAACGTAGCAAATCGGTGTGGGAAACGGGGCGTCCATCGGCGGACGCCCAGTCTCCCTAAGGAAAACAAGTCGTGCTACGGCGAACTAATGTAAGAGTAAACTTAAGATGCGCCCCCAACCATCCTCTTTTGACACTATATACAAAACGTTGTTAGCGAACAAAACTCGAATTTCAACAGCCGTATCCAATTTCGACATTTTTCTGTTCCCTAACGCTATTAGCGAATGCAATTCGGTCCCTGTACTTTAACACCAGTGTGTTCGCGAACATTTTCAAGTTATAATGTATGGAATATGAAACGGACTAATTTCTGTTCTTTAACGCAAAAATGAAATTTGTGTTCAGTGTACAACTGAATGGCAATCGCTTTTGTCAAAAGAGGATGGTAAGGGGAGCAGATTAAGTTTACTCATGCATAAAACGTTGGTCTGTTACATTCATTTCTGGGGAAAATAAACCCCCATACTCTTACAGCTCCCCTTGACTTACAACCTTTGATCCGGGACAGCGATAGCTAGTCCCCTTCCGCGAGACGAAAGATGTCTACGCGGGTCCTTCGTCGGTCGAATTCCATCCCAAACGCCATTCGAACAACAGAAACACGAAAGAGTAACAAAAGCTGCGAAACGATACAATAAATCCAAGCGTCGGAGCCGGTCAGTAAAGTCGACCGAACTCCGCGCTGCCGAAGTCGAACTGATTCCCAGAGACGACGCGGTAGTCGTCGCCTCAAAATTTTCAGCTATATTGGAAGATAGCGATTTTGTCGCTATCCAATCGGAGAAGCTCTTTCAACGTCCACTTTTTCGAGTTCAAACCCGGGCGCCCAATCGAAAAATTCCCAAGATTTTATTTTTGACAGCTATCGTAAACCCTGGGTCCCCCTTTAGAGAGAGTCGGCTTCAATCACGACATCAAATTTGAACCCTCCGAATACTCGGAGGTCGACCATCTGTGAGTTTTCTCCCAAATTCTCAGATTTTACCCCATCTGTATTCCCAAATTCTTGTCAGAAACTTATCCAGAATCCTTTACTCAGATCTTTTAAACCTTTTACCTAACTTAGATTGGTCGTTATCCCCCAAATGTCCCACGAAAACGGTTAAATCACCCGTCAAATTTAAAATTTCAAAACCAAGTTTGGTATATAGACATGCTTGAAGTAAGCTGGAATCTATCTTTTTTGTCTTCTTGTCCTCATTCATCAAATTTCCCCCCAGCTAACTCGCCGATTTGAGGTCAAATTCCAGCTATTCAGCGAGTTAGCTGCCTCATCCATCACCTAATTTAAGGTTAATGAGAGTCCATCTGGTGCCAAATTTTCTACGAAATCAGTGGATAAACGTGCAAACATTGCACGTTTATATGTTGGCTTAAAAGATAAAGCCAAACATTCCTAGCATTTCTAGCATTCCTAGCTGGATTTCAAATATCCCGACAGGATGTCTTTAGGCGTACCGAAGGGGGGGGAACCGAAGGCAGGAATGAGCTTATTTCATGTTCTGGGGCGCAGCACATTCCTAAGTACCTTTTGATCTATCCGGGGTCCTATTCAGGAACTCCCGGGGCCCACGGGAGGGCCCTAAACCTACCCACCGTCTTTCCTAATCCTATGTGTCCTGTCGGTCCGTAAAACTCATGAATTTAGCGTCGTTTTGTACGTCTTGTCCCTACGCGTCCTGTTTTTCGTCATATTCTTATATGCTATATATACATATATATATACATATATCCATATATACATACACATATACATACACTACTCATGAGAACATAAACACACACTACACATGAGACACACAGGCGACCTGAGCGACAGAAAGGTCGCTCAAGTTCACACCAGAAACACGCAGAACACCACCAACAACAACAAAAACAACAACAAAACACACACACACAATACAACCACGGCGACAGCAGCAACGACAACCGACCAAAGAAGTCGGTTAGGGAGAGTGAAAAAGAAAAAGGAAAAACGGAAAAGAAAGAGCACGGGAAGGGAGTCGGGACAGGGGGATCCCGAGGGAATTTCGAGGGGCTGGGGTGGAATTCGGTCCCAGGACGAAGAATGGGGCCGAATGATACCAAACACGAGGGGGGTAGACGCAGTGGCGGGTCGGAACCCAGTTTTGGGTTCCGACATGTATTAGCATATAGGGTTTCAGCGGGCTTTCCTGCTCTAACGGTTGGGCGGAGCGACGCCCGCCGGGCATCGTTGAACTCGCCTTGGAAAGGCGATTCAAGCGAGGGTATTTTCCCTGCCTTATCGGCAGCGGGTAGAGGAGCACTAAAATCACGACTGATAAAGAGAGTGTCGGTAATGTGTGGGGCGCGTTATCGGCCGTGCCTGGTTAACGGGGCGACTGACGGAGACCCGCCGGGCAGCGTTGAAGATGTCTCGACGTGACGAATGCGATGAGGGGCGTTTTGCCTACCTTTGGGTTGGGGTTAAATTTTCGGTTGGTCTGTACCCACTTTCAGTCAGTATGCCAAATTGAGGCACTTTGACGGGTCATAGCGGGCTAGCGAGGGGTCGGGCGGAGGCCCGCCGGGTATCGTTGTACTCGCCAGGAGCAGGCGAGTAGAATGAGGGGTCGCATGAGGCTATTTAGGTTCAAGGGTCAAATACGAAGTTGGTACAAACTGACGGAATTTTATGTTGAATTTTCGTGGTACAGGGAAATGAGTGATATAGCAGCGGGATGACTGGTCAGGTCGAGACCCGCCTGGCCTCGTCAGATGCTCGAATGGGTAGGCTACTTGGAAACACGCGTACTTCCAATCACTGATCCGATGGTTACCAGAAGACCAGTTGTAAGTATGGTGGTCAAGCAATTTTTGGCGTCAAGGGATACTATAAAAGAAAGGTTTTGATACGGTGGGGCGGAAAATAGACACACCGAGTTAGGAAGATCAAGCAGTACACATATATATGCATAACTATATTTCGACATAAGCCTATATTCCACTCGGGACCATGGTCACCAGCCAAACCTAGCGTAAGTATTGGCTGTTAATTGAATGTTTACCCGTTTGTCCCTAGAATATCTCAGGAATTCCTACAGCGATTTGCGATGTTACGAGCTCGTCCGAGAGCCCTGAAAATTCTCTACCAAAAATACTCGGGGCATTTCCGGCAAATCTGAACCGTTGGACGGTTACGGGCCGGTAAACAGGCCCGAGGTCCGTTATTTCCGAATAATCGGAAACTACCGTAACCCATTTGTTGCAGCTTACTTTTGCGACCATTAGGCTATAGTTTGCTCGAACCAGGTAAACTTAATAGTTTTGATTCTGATCACTTTCCGACCCCTTAAATTGTCAAGGGCCTCCTATTCTCGGACGGTCAGAATTTTGAATTTTCAACAAGGAGATGGAGGTACGTGGTCGATTTCCGTTCGGGGTTCTGTCCTGGTTAGTTGAGCACTCTCGTACATTCCTCGTCTTTCTGAGTTGAATCAAATTATCGAAACCAGTTTCCTCTAGGCTCACTTGCACCTTATCCAATTATGCAAACATAAACCATATCGTGCAATGGCAAAAATACAATCAAGTATACGTACAAAATATGACATGCAATGGTAAAAATACATTTGTGTACATCATACGTACAAAATCGATAATAAGTATCAATGATCGGCAACAACCATGACACCACTCAACCAACAAACATGTTGCTCCCGCGAGCCATACCTGGTTCGGTTTGAGACCTCTTTAGGGGGGTTCTGACGCCGAAATCTCGCAAAGCACGCGTAACGGGCCGGAACGGGCCTGTTACAAATAAATGCACCGCTTTGGTATTTGTTAGTGGTAATGTAGTTATTACAGGATGTAAAAACATTAACGAATATAATCAGTTTGTACTTTATATGTATAATATACTTAAAAGGTTATAAATATTGTTTGTTGGTAACAATTAAAATGGAGCATGTTATTATTTGTGATTTAAATGATAAGCAAGTTGAACTTCCTGTAGCGATTGCTGCAAAGAAAGTTAAAGTCTTAGAAGTGATAATGCCTCACAAATTTATAAATGTACAAAAAAGTGAAATTGACTATTTTACAAACAATAAATGGAAACGATTTCATGTTGAGAAAGGTTATTATAATGAAAGCACGTTAATAAATTTTTTAAATGTATACAGCACAGACATTCAGTTTGTATTGGATACATGTTGTGACCGAGTAAGCATATGTTGTTTAAATAATGCTGAAATTAAATTGTCCGAAAACATAGCCGAATTATTTGGGTTTGAAGAAAAACATTTGAGAAATGGTAGACACAATGGTACAAAAAGTTTGAGATTGCTAGAACCTAAATTTTTACTGTGTTTTTTCATTCATGAAAGAGTCGTAAATGGAAAAAATAAACAGTTGTTGCATGTATTAAGTGACAAAACAAACAGTACTGACTTACTTTTGAATACATGTTTGGTAAAAACTATAAATTTTGAGGTAACAGAGGTAAATTTTATACTAGTTGAATATTTCAAAGGTGATAAACGGATTATGAGATTATGGTTTTCATAAAAATGCTTAAAAGCAATTATATGTATTGTTTTGATATGAAACAAATGGCAATACCATTGTGTTTTAACATGTCTAAACTGCCAGAGGCAGTAGAAATAAAAACCAAAATAAAAAAGAAGGTTAAGAAACCTGTTAAAAAGAAAGTGAAAAAGCTTAAAAGGAAGTGAGTTTTTAAATATTCAATGCAATAATGGAGCATACATGTGGATTGAAAAATTAAATTGGTTAGCTGGTGCGTACCCTACGCAACAGTCAATTGAATCAACCCAATTGGTTGAAGTTGCATGTGATACAACTTTACCCAGTAGTGATGAAGATGATTCTTTGCGTTTCAAAATTAATGAAAGTGCCCTTCACTGTATTGACTTGTCACAAATATATGCATATGTAGAGTTACAAATTTTAAAAAGTGATGGAAAAAATCTACCCCGGAATGAAATTATGCCATGCAATAAGTCTAGCTGTTTAGTAGAGTAGAACAAATAATCAAGGCGTGTTTTGACTAAAATACCCAGTCTCAGCCTTCTGAAGTACCAACTCGCCTGGTAAAACCAAAATAAACTACAATAAATAAAATACTGAATCACCATAAAATCCAGAATCCTTACCGCTCAAGCAACATGCAAGTTTAAATGTTTTCGCTAGAATCAAACATTCAAATGATGTCTACAGTGGATACGGCCAGGGAATTAAATTTGGCAATAAAAACTGATGTGCAGTTTGCGAAACAGCATGGTTCGGTGCTAACTTATTGCGAGCAAATACGAATGGAAATCGGAATTTATGATTACCATTTAAAAGTTTTGTCAATATTTTTATTTTATTTATTTTAATTTTAGCCAGACACAACAGTAATAATGCGGCGTTCACGTTATAATGTCCCCAACGTTTGGAACCTATGTACCCCACACAGTGTCAGACACACTGTTGACAACAGGGTGTCTTAGACACCCCCATGTTTTTAATAAATTTTTTCAACGGTAGCTAGTTACGCGTATTACCGCTTACCGACAGTGTCAGGCACATCGTGTCTTCTGGCAGTTTTATTGACAGTGTTCGGAATTATTTGAGCAATGTTCATATGGGCTAGATACAAATATGGAGAATTTAGGAAAAACTCCACAGGACAGTTGACTAATAAACCGCATTAGCTACAGACGGTGTCCGTTATAGTTAATTCGCGCCAAATCGGTAGCTAAGGGTGTGTTCGACACTGTCTAGAAAAAATGTAGTAGCTAAGGGTGTGCCGTACACCCTCGGCATTTGATATACAGTATGTTTGTCACCCTGACTGTCTATACGGTAGGGTCGCGACTACAGGGGGTCAAAAGTTCCAAACAGCGGGGACATTATAACGTGAACGCCGCATAAATATTAGCAATATGAAGAAAAAAGAATAATTAAAAAAACTAAGAATTTAGTAGTGTTGGCAAGGTCAGACTTGGGCCAGTACTGGCTTCTAATAGCCTGCCTTGACTGTGCAACGTTTGTAGATAGTTGGAGAGACGTCTTTTGCAAACCAAGATATTAGTTGAATCAACAATCTCCGAAGGGAGTAAATTCCACCAAGAAACAACTTTGTCGGCAAAGAAATATTTTCTAATATCCAAACGAGATCTCTTGACCTCAAGTTTAAAGGTATGACCTCTAGTCTGGGAGAGTTGAGATCTAGAAAAGAAATCATCAAGATTTAGTCTGACCAGACCATTTATAATTTTATAAACCATAACCAAATGTTTAATAATTCTTCTACAAATTAAGCTTTAAAGCTTTAGATATATCAAACGTTATTGATAACCTAAATAACTTAATCCTGGAATTCTACGAGTAAAATTTCTTTGAAAATTTTTAAGTAAAATTATATCTTTTCGAAGAAAAAGATTCCATAACTCTGAAGCGTATTCAATGCTAGGTCTAACGAAGGATTTATAGAGTTTCAGGAGGAATTTATAATTTCGAGTATTAAAACATAAAAAGATTAGATTGATTAGATTGAACGAGAGATTTATCACCCTTTTAAAAATTGGAACAATTTTTGCAATTTCCCATTCACATGGAATAATACCTGTCGTATAAATGACATTAAAAAGGTTCAGTAATTACATTCATCATTTCATTAATTACATTCATTAATGTGAATGTAATTAATATGTAATCGCGACATTGTCTGTCTTTCAATGTGCATATATCGCTCAGTCGAAGCATGGTCATCATATAAATGGCTATGACTGTGTAGACATATGGATGCATGATTCCATAAAAATTCGTTTAACACTGCATTTCATATGCTATAAGTCACTGTAGGCTTTTTAACATAGCATCGTTGCTGATAAGTAGAAATGTGGTGTGAGTAACTTTCATAGATGTTTATAACTACGCAACGTTTGAGGTAGTGCTGGGAAGTTTAATGAAATTACTTCCGATGAAATGAGAAAAGAAAAAAATATCTATACTACGTAGTAAGTGCTTACAGATTATTAAGTGCTACCAAAAATACACGAACTGGTCCCATTTATGACCATATGGACAAAAGAAAAGCCAATAAAACTGCTTTAGTGTTGTCGAGGATTATATAGCACACATTAATAATATATGCTATTCGGGAATTATATATGAGAAAACTTAAAGTGCGCAACTTGCCAGCCTCGTTTTCGATTAGTGATTGACGATCGCTTGTGCGGTGCACAAATAATCCTTCGCCATTAGTTTTGGAAGTGTAAAAAAAATTTGCGATAATTAAAATATAAGTTGCGGAATGTGCATGTTAAAGCTAGGAGAATACTACAACGGTCGTACCGCATCCATTGATCTTTCGCTTTAAACAGTCCCGTATAGGCAATTATCGTGCTGCTCTAAACACTTCAAACTAATACATACAATGCGAAGCGCACGAACTCATACTTGGTGAGACTTAGAGTGTCCTACTTAGCAGTCATTAAATGAAATATTTAAATAAGACAATTTGAACACAATTGAATCTTGTCTCCTTATAAAGTGATACGATTACCATCGGACGTATTGCTTATATATCTGTTTACAATACCTAAGCGGAGCGTAGATAATCTCAAAAACGACTGTGGTACTATAATAATGAACAACGTTTCAAACTATCGATAGTTCAGCGTTCCCGTTTTATTATTGTTACATCTGGGGAGCACAAACCAGTTTTGTTACAACTTCAAACTTCATTACGGTTGGAATTCTTTTTGTCAACGTGTCAGTCCACGGATCATGTTACCAAATTTTAGCTGAATCATGTAAATCATCCTGAACAATGCGCTACAAAATAAAATTCAGGTCCAATATTCACAATTTTTTTTATTTAAGGCATTTGTCTTATTCCGACACCGTCAAAATGGCTCACTGTTATTCCATCGTCAAACGGTCAGGTGTACGAGGGCAAAAGTATTGAATATTCTTGCGGCAAATTGCGTTATCTTGTCGCCGGCGATACAGTACGCAATTGTACGAACAAAGGAACGTTTGATGGTGCTCAACCTTTTTGCGCACAGCGTAAGTTTAAAATTGTTTTTTATTTCGACTCACTAATTATTATTATATATTTTTAAGTATATATTTTGGGCACGATTTTCCTGCGCAACAGCGTTTACAGACTATTGTACAATATTATATTGGGGTATTGCGATTATAGGCTCTTCTAATGAGAGGTGGCAAGAGCGCGACCACTCTGCCGCTGTACGTAGACAATAATACATTATCACAACTATATTATGGCTACGTCAGGCGAACGATATGTTTCAGATTAATAGTCGTTAAGTTTTTAAAGGATATATTTTGGCACGACTTTCCTGCACTAAAGGGCTCGCGGACTGTTGTACAATATTATATTTTGGTAGCGCTACTATAGGCTGTTTTAATGAGAGGCGGTAAGAGCGCTCCCACCCTGTCGTGGTTAGGAAGACAATACAATTTTAATAACTGTATTGTGGCTATATCAGACAAAGGATATGTTTCAGAGTAATCGTCGTTAAGTTACTAAATTTACACCCAGTTAAAAATTTATGCTATATCTTATTTCTATTGTATACCAGTGCCAAAACAAATGATAATTTTCACAAGTCTATGCGCAGCCCCCCCCCTCAGCCGTATTAGCTTGTTGGACCCGGCACTGCTCTTGCCTGTCCCCAACATCCTACACTCACAAAAATTGCTGCATAGTTTGATAAAATGTTTGTGACAGTTGAATTGTATCTGGTAAACAGTCCCAACTTGAATGACACTACTATATTTTAAACAATTTGTTTCATTTTTACTTCTTAAGTCAAAGTTTCATTTTTACTTTTGAATTTTATGAGTTTTTGTAGAACCGACTTTCGTAAAAAATTTTTTAGCAGAATTAATGCTGCTGTGGAGTTCGGGCCATGCGTTCAAGTAAATATGCTATTTCAACTATGCAGACCAGGGCCCAAGTAGCCCTGAGTGGCGGTACTGAGCCCTGGACAGCTTAGACCGGGGTTTCAGGGGACGGTAGCTACCCCGACGTAGGCTTACTGTATGTTTCATATAAGGACCTTAGCTTAGGGTATTTCGTTTCCGCCCGTCAGGGCTACTTGGGTCCAGATTAGGACAATGCAGCTTGTGCTCGAAGTTTACAATGAGAGATATTGTATACTTATACTATATGAAGCCTTATCGAACCGAAACCACAGGTTATGCTTTATGTGAATTTAGTACCCCTTTGTTTGCTTCTATATTTTAGTTTCTTAAAAAAGGCTAACAGGAAAGTGGCATATATTTTCTAGAGCGAACCTTGTAAAAGTCATAATTTGAACTGTTTCTTAATTTTAAAAATGGTTTAATTTCAGGCAAAACAGCATTTCGAATTTTCAAAGGCAATGAAACAGCGTTAGTTCCACATTTATTTTATTATCGATGTGTATAGCAAACTTTATCAAATTATCAAATGCCTGAAACTTTAACGATTTGACTCACCACTTTATGTACTTTGTCTATCGGTGCAATAACGTCCTAAACCCAAAGTTTTCATATTTTTATCACAGCAGTCAGGCTCTGACTTTGTTTTCGGATTTTATCTGACTGCAAATTTTATATATGTATCATAATTGTACCTCACAGCTGCGACGGGTACATCTCATAATCCTGCGAATCAACCTAGTTGTTAACAGTTACTAATTTTTGGTAATAAGTCTTTATAAAGGAGGCCAATTGTATAGTCTCAAACGTTGTCGTGGAATAACCCTGCAAATGCGGGACCGACCTGCGATGCGAGACTTTGGTTTATTCCCTTGCGCCATTCGACGCTGTTTCACTTCACGAAGCAGTCAAGATCAAAGCTGAATTTACCCTGATATTAACATCTTGTACATATATTAAATATGTATATTATACCATATCTTATAACACAGTGTTCTGCAGTTTTTTAATATAAATTTATTGTATCCGTCAATGTATAATTCGCTTTTAAATAGCATTTACAACACAGTTGTTTGATGACAGATTGGGGTTATGCTTTATTTGTTGTCACTTTTGCAGATCTTTTACCAGAACCATATTTTCATCTTTGCGCAAATGATATTTGATTTGATGACAGATTGGAGTTATGCTTTATTTGTTGTCACTTTTGCAGAACTTTT
The DNA here is from genome assembly GCA_030248225.1 of Trileptium ribeirensis. Classification (NCBI taxonomy): domain Eukaryota; kingdom Metazoa; phylum Nematoda; class Enoplea; order Enoplida; family Thoracostomopsidae; genus Trileptium; species Trileptium ribeirensis. Next base: position 20,427 of record JASANE010014047.1, read on the forward strand.
ACCAGAACCATATTTTCATCTTTGCGCAAATGTTATTTGATTTGATGACAGATTGGAGTTATGCTTTAGTTGTTGTCACTTTTGCAGATCTTTTACCAGAACCATACTTTCATCTTTGCGCAAATGTTATTTGATTTGATGACAGATTGGAGTTATGCTTTATTTGTTGTCACTTTTGCAGATCTTTTACCAGAACCTTACTTTCATCTTTGTGCAAATGTTATTTGATTTGATGACAGATTGGAGTTATGCTTTATTTGTTGTCACTTTTGCAGATCTTTTACCAGAACCATACTTTCATCTTTGCGCAAAAGTTATTTGATTTGATGACAGATTGGAGTTATGCTTTATTTGTTGTCACTTTTGCAGATCTTTTACCAGAACCATACTTTCATCTTTGCGCAAATGTTATTTGATTTGATGACAGATTGGAGTTATGCTTTATTTGTTGTCACTTTTGCAGATCTTTTACCAGAACCATACTTTCATCTTTGCGCAAATGTTATTTGATTTGATGACAGATTGGAGTTATGCTTTATTTGTTGTCACTTTTGCAGATCTTTTACCAGAACCATACTTTCATCTTTGCGCAAATGATATTTGATTTGCTGACAGATTGGAGTTATGCTTTATTTGTTGTCACTTTTGCAGATCTTTTACCAGAAGCATACTTTCATCTTTGCGCAAATGTTATTTGATTTGATGACAGATTGGAGTTATGCTTTATTTGTTGTCACTTTTGCAGATCTTTTACCAGAACCATACTTTCATCTTTGCGCAAATGTTATTTGATTTGATGACAGATTGGAGTTATGCTTTATTTGTTGTCACTTTTGCAGATCTTTTACCAGAACCATACCTTCATCTTTGCGCAAATGATATTTGATTTGATGACAGATTGGAGTTATGCTTTATTTGTTGTCACTTTTGCAGATCTTTTACCAGAACCATACTTTCATCTTTGCGCAAATGTTATTTGATTTGATGACAGATTGGAGTTATGCTTTATTTGTTGTCACTTTTGCAGATCTTTTACCAGAACCATACTTTCATCTTTGCGCAAATGTTATTTGATTTGATGACAGATTGGAGTTATGCTTTATTTGTTGTCACTTTTGCAGATCTTTTACCAGAACCATACTTTCATCTTTGAGCAAATGATATTTGATTTGATGACAGATTGGAGTTATGCTTTATTTGTTGTCACTTTTGCAGATCTTTTACCAGAACCATACTTTCATCTTTGCGCAAATGTTATTTGATTTGATGACAGATTGGAGTTATGCTTTATTTGTTGTCACTTTTGTAGATCTTTTACCAGAACCATACTTTCATCTTTGCGCAAATATTATTTGATTTTACTTTGTCCGTTTAATTTTTATTATTTTGGTAGGCTTTTTCTGGAACGCTGTTAGTCAGGGCTTTGCGCTAAATCAATAAAACTCGTCATTTTTAATGAGACAATGCAAACAATTTTATTTAATAGTCAAGTCTTCATACGCAAATTTTGGGCGATGGAGTGAGATTTAGCACTGTTCCCGCCAACTAGGATCAGCTTAAACTGACATTTTGCATACGTCTCAAACACAGTAAGCTGAAAACAATTATTTCCGTTCATATTGGGTAAATACGCGGTCTGGCCATTGAGATGGTAATGGAAGAGTTAGGCATCAGTTTCATAATTACGCAACCAGTGGGAGCCTTTCACAAAGCGATTACAGTGTTATGTTTACTGCAAAATATTCGTTTAACTGAATTTTTGGAACAGCATCAGCGCTGCGATATTGTTTCCTGCTTTTATAACACGTTGCAGTACAGTCGGTCGAATAAACTATGCGATATTTATGGGTTTTATGAGCCTACGCAACAGTCCTTACAATCAGTATCATTCCATTTGAGGCTTTATTGTCAGGTAAACCGTAAACCGTTAATACAGTACACTGCTGTGACATCTTTCTCAAGAAAAAGTTTGATATAGCTCATGGTAAAACACCCGGGACAAACCTGACATTTCGGTAGGAAAACTTGCACTTATATACTCAACTTTATATGTGATAAATACAAACAATTAACAATGTGTAAATGCTCCAAAACTTGTAGTATGTGTAGCCTACGTGGTCCTAGGGGTGTTTAGTCCCGCCGTAGATTACACACGAACTAACAGTTGGTTACTACAATATTCCCAAATGCGAGCACCGCGGACTATTTATTTTACGAGCTTATTCCTAAGGTCTTAACTTGTAAAACTAATAATTCAGACAGTTTATTTCCATACTGTAACAAACTACAAACTTTACACACAATAAAACAAATAAACAGCTGAACCGTACTCACTTTGATCGCGCAGCTTCTGAGGCCGACTGAGGCCTTGATCTACCTGCGCAACCGCTTAAATACCCGAGCTATAGATCTACTCCCAAATTTCTCCTAGTTGATTTCTCTAAGTGTTCCAAATTACATGTAAATTTTTCCAATTTTTCCTCTGGTTCCACTCCCCTAAAATTCCCTCTTAAACGTGAGTGAATTTTAGTCGTTAGAGAATAAGTTTTTGTGAATTTCCCCGAATTCTTAACTATAAACAAAATTTAAGATTTTATTTGAAAATCCAGCAGATACACATACACATATCCGCTAATGTAGGCCTAATGCTTAGGGCACCAAACCCTTACACTAAAATCCGATATATTTAAATTCTATGACTTAGGCGCTCATAAAACTCTCTCAATTTTGTTACTCCCTTGAAAACGCTCTCGAAATTAGCTAAACTCTAAAATTCTCTTGCACCTTGTACAAAAATTCCAGCACAGGCTAAATACATAAAATACACATACAGATACAAACACATGTACACAAGATTCTGCCAACATATACTAAGTTCCAATACATAATAAATTCATAAATATATTTATACATAATCACGCACGTCGTACATATTGATACACGTACAATACACATATCTTTGCAACATATTTACAATCAACAACCATAGTGCATAGTAAACAATAAATGCATGTACAATTAAATTAAAGGCAAGAAAATAATTCTCGCCCTGTGCGAAGCCGTTCGACAGTTTATAACCACGATTCGGTGTCTTTCTTCTGAGCCATAACCGCAAACGACAAAGGAATTGTATATCTGTTTTGAAGGCTTTGGGCGGAGCTTTACAAAAAGAATATCAGTTTTCTACTAAGACGTTCTGTTTTAGCCGGAATAAAAATGTTAGATGCAGTGCAATAAAATAGCTGAGGCAAATTTTGTTCAAATATGTCATAGCTTTTTGCGATTCAGTCACGTTAGTCTCAGGCTAAGCTACGTATCACTCATATTTAGTAAAAAATTGCTCTCACTGATTTACAGTTAGAGTCTCTCGTCGAGGAACAGCAATCCTAACTAAGTCCAACCAAAACCTAACTCATTTTTCTAACTCATTAAAGAAACGACCTACTCTCCCAAATTCTCACCCAAAAAATTATAGTGTGTTAATGAAAAATGGAACCAGCAATGTTTGAAATTTCGGCTGATAGTTAAGTACGAAACGTAACTTATCTAGTGCTGCATCAATTGCTTTCTGTATTTCATCATTTTGCTGATGATCTTAGTGTTTGCTGGTATTGATAAACCTGACCTGACAATAAAAGTTGAAAATTTTGAGACTTATCTTGACAGGCCTGGCAATATTAACTTCGCACAACTTAGAACATAAAGCTACATAAATATTCAACCAAACAATTGTTCCAAGTCGACACAAATCTACACCTTCACAAGCTTAGTTCTAAAAAATCATTATGCATCTGCAGCATGATGGGGAGCCTTAATTATCTATAGCGGATTTATTACTGTTTCAAGCCCTAATAAATATTTTTTTCGTCGTAGCTTGGATCGAACGAAATCACAATTTTGAGAACATTTAGCTTATTTTAGCACATCTGACCGAGTATTTAAAGCAGTTTGGTCTTGGATTGTCATTGCACTTGGATCGATAACTGCAGCGACCGTTATGGTAACGTTGTCTATTATTCTTGCGGGGTATTGCCGGAAGCGCTATAAAGCAAAATTTCAAGACCATAACGCAATTCCACCGGCATTAGCAATAATCGACGCAAAGCAGACACTTTTTCGCAATAAAAGCATACAAACCGATCGCGACGAAGTCTCTGGAAGATTGGTTGCGCATTCGAAGGATTAAGTAACTGCGTCACAAGCTTTCTGATCAGAACCTCACGTTATGTTACCATGTCTCATGATGTCCTTTACTAAATGATCCAACCACTGGATGCAATGGCTGATTACAACGAAGTCTCTGAAACATTGGCTGCCCATTCGAATGATTAAGCACCTGTGTCAAAAGCTATCAGATCCAGCCCCATATTCTTCATGTCTCATGATATACTACTATGCTGAATGATCCAACCACTGCATACAGTGCCTGATCTCGACAAAGTCCCTGAAAGATTGGTTTCGTATTCGCAGGATTAAAGTCACTGGGTCACAAACGTTCTGATAAAAATTGACGTAATGTTCACCATGTCTCACTATTTACGTTCATTATTGTTTTAACCGCTAAGTGCTGTTAATAACGCAGCAGTGGGAAGGCAACGCAGCAGTGGATCATGTACATCTTCGTCAAATTAACGTCGGTTCAAAAAATTGAAAGATCATCAAAATTGTATGAATGATGTCCATCGATGCTGAAACGAATACAGCCGTGTTATAAGTATTTTGTCAACAACAAATGGACTCAATAAGAGACAAATATCTTCGCAAACAGAGTTTACCCAGGCGATCGTGAAGCTTCATTGAAAATCTAGCAATTATTACTGCAGATATCTCAATATAAATCATGTTTTTCACAGTATTTTGTTTGTAATTATTATTTATCATTGCAAAAGTAGTTACCAGCCTGATATGTTAACCTTTGTCATACTCCGCCAATACCACTGAATATCAATTGCGATATATCTTTATAAGAAGTAATTTTTTACGAAGTGCCTCAGTCAACGAGATCTCGACCAACCATCAGGCACTCTTCCAGTTTACCTATCTACCATAATCTTACTCTTAGTAGTACATATATTGCCTACTCTCAGGCTTAGTATTATCTTGACCTAAGCCAAATCTACTGTAATATATCTTAGTAATTTTTTACGAGGTGCTTCAGCCAACGAGATCTCGACCATCAGGCACTCTTCCAGTTGACCTATCTTGCATAATCTTGCTTTTGGCAGTACATACATTACTAAGTCTTAGGCTTAGTATTAGCTTGACCTAAGCCAAATCTACTGTAATTTATGTTAATACTAAGTAATTTTTACGAGGCGCTTCAGCCAACGAGATCTCGACCATCAGGCACTCTTCGAGTTGACCTATCTAGCATGATCTTACTCTTAGCGGTACATACATTACTAAGTCTTAGGCTTAGTACTAGCTTAACGTAAGCCAAATCTTATCTTGAGCTCAAGTCTAAGCCTGTGTCTAAGACTAAGTCTAATAGGAGTAACATGCATACTGACAAAACTGAGATTACAGCTGTGATACGTAAACTATTGAAATGCCGACCATCATTCATATTTGAAACAAATTAATAAATTGATTTTTATTATGTTAAATTGATTGTACACAAGACTTATTGCGAAAACAGTCGCCACTTGAGTATTCGTAATTTGATTTTAAGTAAACGGCACAAGCATATTACAAATTGTACATAATCTATAAGATAAAGGCAAATGTATTGATCCAAAAATAATATTCCGTTTAGCATTTATTTTTCTACACACTGTATGATCGAAAAAGTCACAACTTGTACGATGATTGAAATCAATGAAGAAACTAAGGCAATTTTAAAATACTTTTCAACAGTCTTTTTTTGACTACTGCTCGAATCCGGATTATATATTTGTTAGAAAATCTTGAAAATTGGAAATCTATCATGATAGATTATATGTATTTTAATCTAAGTCTAACTCTAACCCAAATACGAGTAATATATGTATCGACACAATGAGATCACTACACTGTGATATTGCTGTGATCAAAAGCAAGCA
>JASANE010014048.1:0-93947 GCA_030248225.1 Trileptium ribeirensis
TAGGCCACAGATGAAGTAAAAATGTGGAAAATTTGAAACAAAATTTTTTAACCGGAATTCCGATTCCGGTATGGTTTTTGACTTTTACCGAAACCGCAACGAAAACAGGAATTCCGGTTACTCCCTGATATATATCGACAATTTTGATGCCTGGACAAAATCATAATAAGGAAAACAAATGAAACTTCACTACACTTTGGAAAATAGGTTCATGGCATAAACCTTGAATACCAACAAAAATGTATAATATAGCCAAGCTGGAATCTAGATGGTGAAGCCCATTCGGATAAGGCCCGAAGCGAGTCAGAAGATGCATCTGAAGTCGTAGTCGTAAAATTGTAGATATCAATGAGCTGATTCTGCCAGTCATCTCGTTTTTTGACGAGAAGCCTATGTCGCGAGATATGTGTCGTTGCTGAAACACTTGGTACCGTATGGTCAGATTTAATTCAAGAGGGACCCCTTTAGAACCTGTTTCTGCCGTTTTTACGAAGAAGATATTACATTAGTCAGGAATTGCTAAAAAAACCCTGGACAATAACGCAAGTACCACCAGACAGTAGTTTCAAAACAAAACAGACGCCTAGGGATACTACCAATTTAGTTTACCCTATCGCCACTAACACTCTATTATTCCTGCTGTTACCGCACGCAAGATTCACGATTCAGCTGCATTTTACATAATAGCCTGCGCCTCACCGCAAATTCTCTTGAAATAACATACCAGGACGGACAGGTTCTTGTTTTTGTTTGGCCATTTCACGTAAAGCTTGCTGATCATTGCGAAGATCGCGTTTGTATTTTTCCAAACCAGAATTATACGGGAACATTCGGGACAAAAATGGCGAACCTAAAAATTTTGAAGTAATAAATAAGTTGTAAAAATGCGTTGTTTGTGTTAGCATTTTATGACTAGGATATAAAGCATTACAGTGTTTGGATATGACCTTTGTTATTCAAATACACGCTGAATAAAAGACTCATTGAAAACGCATGAGCCAATTTACCAATAGGCAATGATTGAGCAAACTTTAACAGATTTGCACGGAAAATTGTTGTTTATATACATCTACCCGAAGAAGAAGTACGAGCGACAGCGACAGACGAAAAAACAAATTTCCATTGTTTTTCTCAATAGCTCCCTCGTATTCGTGCTTTTCCGATCTCGCGGGCCTTTTAAACTCATTTTGCTTAACCCTACAATATAGATAATAAAGCCTCATGCGCAATCACCCGGGAATAACCGGAACCTGAACCGTTCATTTAAACCGGATCCGGAACGTGGTCTTCGAAATTTATATATAGTAAAACAGATGAAGGAAGAAATGAAGGTATAGTGGATTTAAAATGCATTAAAATAACTTTAACATTAAACTTAATGTATTGCGATGGCATTATTGACTTTCTGAAACTTTAGAGACTGAAAAGACTGATAATGTTTATTTATCGATCAATGTGTCGGTTCTTGGACACCCAGAGCATATAATGCTTTCCACTATATACCATTGCGTATACTGCGTCAAATTGAATGTGTTTACAAAGGTTGGAGCGTAGAATACACACTGGCTCTGTTTCCAGCAGCCTTCCTTTACAACAAATACGTTTTTGTTACATGTTCTTCTGTAGGAAACTTGAAATTATTGGTTTATATGATTGCAAGAGAAAATAATAGATAGAAGGTAATTTTCTGATCAGTGGTCACAGACACTGTTTAGGCTGGCGTTAGACAAACAGTGCCCGTCCGTTAGATGATAATGATGATAACTTTCTAATCAGAATGCTATAAATGAGACAAACTATTATGCTGCTCGCACAGTTTCAAAAAATACAGTTCATGGTAAAGAGAGCTATTTCTGGCTGCGTTGCAGATAACGTTAGTTTACATCAATTTAGACTGATTTACCAAGTTTACTAGTGCACTGGCTGGTGCTTGACGCAATTTATGTTAGCTTCTGCGTAAGCCATACTCTGTTACCGAATTGGCCCGGTTTAATCCGAACGTACCCCGCGGACTTCTTAATATGTAAAATAGCTGCTAGAAGCATCGACCTGATTTTGATTTGTTAACAAACTCCTGCAGGTTATTGTGAAAAATTCCTACTGAAATTATGCGCCCTACTTACATTTCACACAGTAAATTGCTGAGATAATCTTTTCTTTTGCTTGGTTGTATTGGTGTTTGATCATTCTATATGTGCCGTATATATGTATAATGCATAGCTTGTGCCACAAATGAAGCGAAAATGTGGAAAAAATTTTAATCGGAATTCCGGTTTATGGTTTTTGCCCTTTGCCGGGACCGCAACCGGAACACGATTTTCGCCAAAACCAGAATTCCGGTTACTCCCTGGCAGCCGCCAAGGCCTTCCCTCGCTTTACAAAATGGGCGAAAGGAGACCTGTAAATTTTTATTGATTATTGACATATGAACCGTTTTCGCATAATTCGAGCCTCGTTGGTCCTATCAAAACCCCTTTAAACGCCAATACTGAATCGAACGCCTTAATTGCTCTACAAAACGAGCCAGATTTGATTTAAATATCTGCGCCCGTCTTCGAGCAAGAACTTGTTTTGTCTGACACCATTCTGACTTGAGCCACTCACCCTCTTTTACGGGGGAGTTACAATCCGTTTTCGGGCCTAACTAGTCAGTACATTATTTTCAATATTTCGCTGGATCTATCGCGCAAGACCATCGGACTTTGCAAATCTGAGTGACGCACGCCACAAATACTGTAAATATCTGCGCCCGTCTTCGACCAAGAACTTGTTTTGTCTATCACCATTTTGAATTGAGCCACTCACCCTCTTTTACGGGGAAGTTACAATCCGTTTTCGGGCCTAACTAGAGTACATTATTTTCAACATTTCGCTAGATCTATCCCGCAAGACCATCGGACTTTGCAAATCTGAGTGATGCACAAATAAAAACCACAGGATGTCAGTTTATATTTCACTACATAGAAGTAAAAATTCTTCGTTGAAACTCTGAATTTAATTACCTTCATGAGAGGTCCCCAGCTTCAGTTGCAAACGAATACCCGGAGCCCCGGACCCGGAATTTTTGACAACCAATACCCGGAGCCAGACCCAGACTACGCGGATAAATGATAAATGTACATACATATATATATATTATAGTTTCATACATATACATGTTAGATATAACAATATGGCAGGTCATATGTAACTCGAAATGGCTCGTATTTTATAGCGATCATTTCACAGATTACCTTACCGATATTGGCGCTTTGCTGCGGTGTCAACTGGAAACATTTGAATTCAACATGTAACCAAAAGTTGCTATCTGTTGTATTGTTTAGATAAAAATGTTTGACGTTTAACGTATCTTCTACTAGCTCAACATCTTATATTGCTTCAACTTTTCTGATACTGTAGATAGGATTGTGCTTAAGGTAAGCTCGAAGGGCACCCATAAAATTAATGGTACGAATTTTCCCCCTCGAGTTTTATAATGGCTGGTCTATTATATAATAATTACACATCAAGTGGCACTCATTTAACTTGAATCCTCTGTAATAATAATTGGGAAAGTTTTCTCGTCAACCTGGTAAAATTGTGTCACTTTTTACGTGTAAGTACAATTCAACTAACTTGTTATGTGGCATATATATTAAATGTTACGGCTACGATTGCACACTGGCTGCGTCTTTAGTGCGAGATAGCGTCGTTTGAGCAGCGAGCGAGCATAGAATTTTGAAAGCTAATTTTTTATGACCAAATTCTCAGCTAAACTGAAAAATCCTTAAAGTTACTAGCGGCCTATTTTCGGTGACTATTACATTTTCCAACAAACCATCGCATATTAGAACACCATATAATTTCACTTTATAATCAGTCATCAGATGGTTCTTTCTGACGAGCATGAATATTAGTGAACATAATATGTCACTGGATATAAAATCCAGCGAGCTTGAACCAGATGGTTTTGAATTAAAATTCGCCATTAGATCGGCATCGGAGACAGGTAGTCCGGCAATTTTTGGCAGTACCATGACCTTGCAAATAAAATAACCAAATTCGGAATTATTGAAACGAATACACCGACCCGGAATTTTTCGTCAGAAATATCCGGATCCGGATGCAACATTACTATTTAGACACGTTACTTACTAGGTACAGGAAAACGTTAACAACCCAAATTCGATAACTTTTATATTATCTACCATTTAGTCATGTATTAATTAAGTGATTATTAGAAATTAATTAATAGAAATCAAAATGGTGATAGACAAAACAAGTTCTTGGTCGAAGACGGGCGCAGATATTTACAGTATTTGTGGCGTGCGTCACTCAGATTTGCAAAGTCCGATGGTCTTGCGCGATAGATCCAGCGAAATATTGAAAATAATGTACTGACTAGTTAGGCCCGAAAACGGATTGTAACTCCCCCGTAAAAGAGGGTGAGTGGCTCAAGTCAGAATGGTGTCAGACAAAACAAGTTCTTGCTCGAAGACGGGCGCAGATATTTAAATCAAATCTGGCTCGTTTTGTAGAGCAATTAAGGCGTTCGATTCAGTATTGGCGTTTAAAGGGGTTTTGATAGGACCAACGAGGCTCGAATTATGCGAAAACGGTTCATATGTCAATAATCAATAAAAATTTACAGGTCTCCTTTCGCCCATTTTGTAAAGCGAGGGAAGGCCTTGGCGGCTGCCAGGGAGTAACCGGAATTCTGGTTTTGGCGAAAATCGTGTTCCGGTTGCGGTCCCGGCAAAGGGCAAAAACCATAAACCGGAATTCCGATTAAAATTTTTTCCACATTTTCGCTTCATTTGTGGCACAAGCTATGCATTATACATATATACGGCACATATAGAATGATCAAACACCAATACAACCAAGCAAAAGAAAAGATTATCTCAGCAATTTACTGTGTGAAATGTAAGTAGGGCGCATAATTTCAGTAGGAATTTTTCACAATAACCTGCAGGAGTTTGTTAACAAATCAAAATCAGGTCGATGCTTCTAGCAGCTATTTTACATATTAAGAAGTCCGCGGGGTACGTTCGGATTAAACCGGGCCAATTCGGTAACAGAGTATGGCTTACGCAGAAGCTAACATAAATTGCGTCAAGCACCAGCCAGTGCACTAGTAAACTTGGTAAATCAGTCTAAATTGATGTAAACTAACGTTATCTGCAACGCAGCCAGAAATAGCTCTCTTTACCATGAACTGTATTTTTTGAAACTGTGCGAGCAGCATAATAGTTTGTCTCATTTATAGCATTCTGATTAGAAAGTTATCATCATTATCATCTAACGGACGGGCACTGTTTGTCTAACGCCAGCCTAAACAGTGTCTGTGACCACTGATCAGAAAATTACCTTCTATCTATTATTTTCTCTTGCAATCATATAAACCAATAATTTCAAGTTTCCTACAGAAGAACATGTAACAAAAACGTATTTGTTGTAAAGGAAGGCTGCTGGAAACAGAGCCAGTGTGTATTCTACGCTCCAACCTTTGTAAACACATTCAATTTGACGCAGTATACGCAATGGTATATAGTGGAAAGCATTATATGCTCTGGGTGTCCAAGAACCGACACATTGATCGATAAATAAACATTATCAGTCTTTTCAGTCTCTAAAGTTTCAGAAAGTCAATAATGCCATCGCAATACATTAAGTTTAATGTTAAAGTTATTTTAATGCATTTTAAATCCACTATACCTTCATTTCTTCCTTCATCTGTTTTACTATATATAAATTTCGAAGACCACGTTCCGGATCCGGTTTAAATGAACGGTTCAGGTTCCGGTTATTCCCGGGTGATTGCGCATGAGGCTTTATTATCTATATTGTAGGGTTAAGCAAAATGAGTTTAAAAGGCCCGCGAGATCGGAAAAGCACGAATACGAGGGAGCTATTGAGAAAAACAATGGAAATTTGTTTTTTCGTCTGTCGCTGTCGCTCGTACTTCTTCTTCGGGTAGATGTATATAAACAACAATTTTCCGTGCAAATCTGTTAAAGTTTGCTCAATCATTGCCTATTGGTAAATTGGCTCATGCGTTTTCAATGAGTCTTTTATTCAGCGTGTATTTGAATAACAAAGGTCATATCCAAACACTGTAATGCTTTATATCCTAGTCATAAAATGCTAACACAAACAACGCATTTTTACAACTTATTTATTACTTCAAAATTTTTAGGTTCGCCATTTTTGTCCGAATGTTCCGATAATTCTGGTTGGAAACAAACGCGATCTTCGCAATGATCAGCAAGCTTTACGTGAAATGGCCAAACAAAAACAAGAACCTGTCCGTCCTGGTATGTTATTTCAACAGAATTTGCGGCGTGGTGCAGGCTATTATGTAAATGTAGCTTACCGTGACCTTGCGTGCGGTAACAGCAGCAACAATAGAGTGCTAGTGGTGATAGGGTAAACTAAATCGGTAGTATCCCGAGGCGTCTGTTTCGTTTGAAGCTTACCGTCTGGTGGTACTCCCGCGTTATTGTCCAGGGTTTTTTTAGGATTCCCTAACTTAGACGTAATATCTTCTTTGTAAAAACGGCAGAAACAGGTTTCTAAAGGGTTCTTTATCAAATCTGACCATACGGGTACCAGTGTTTCACAACTACACATATCTCGCGACATAGGCTTCTTGTCAAAAAACGCAGACCACTGCAGAATCAGCTCATCGAGATCTACAAATTTACTGACTACGACTTTTTATATGATCCTCCCTGACTCGCTTTGGGCCTGATCCGATGGTTTTACTATCTAGATTCCAGCTTGGCTATATTATACATTTTCGTTGGGTTTCAAGGGTTTTACGGCCGACTAACCCTATTTCCAAAGTGTAGTGAAGTTTCATTTGTTTGATTATGTATTTCGTCCAGGGCATCAAAAATGGTCTATATATATCAGGGAGTAACCGGAATTCCTGTTCCGGTTGCGGTTCCGGTAAAAGTCAAAAACCATACCGGAATCGGAATTCCGGTTAAAAAATTTTGTTTCAAATTTTCCACATTTTTACTTCATCTGTGGCCTAGACATATTTTATATATACACAATGATCAAATTCCAATAAAACAAAACAAAACAAAACATTAATTCAGCAATTTGCAGCGTAAAACGTAAGCAGGACACGTAATTCCAGTACGAATTTGAACTTTTCGTATTTTTGCTTCGTCTGTTGCCCAAACGTATATATGTAATATATACGCAATGATCATGTTGCACTACAATCAAGCAAGAAAATATTCAGACAATTGCTGTGTGAAACGTAAGTTGGTCACGTAATTTCAGTACCACGCTCCATGCAAGCATGTATAGTTACAAGCACATTCAGTTTGAAGCAATGTACGCAAGTTGTAAATTGGAAGGCATATTTGGCTCTGGGGTCCAAAAACCAACATATTGATCGATATGTAAACATTATTTGCTTGCTTAGTATCTCCAAAGTTTCAAAGAGGCAATAATGTCATCGAAATTTATTAAGTTTAATTCAAAAGTTACTGTAATACAATTTAAATCCACTGTAGCTTCATTTCTTCCTTTATCTGTTTTACTATAATTATATAATTTTCGAAGACCAGGTTCCTGTTGTTCCCTGATATATATATCAGGGAGTAACCGGAATTCCGGTTCCGGTGGAAATCTTGCTCCGCGTGCGGTTCCGGCAAAGGGCAAAAACCATACCGGAACCGGAATCCGGGTTTAAAAATTTTGATTTAAATTTTCCACATTTTTGCTTCATCTGTGATCCAAACACATGTAATATATATTATACAATGATCAAGCTCCAATACAACCAAGCAAAATGAAAGATTAAATAAGCAATTTGGCCTGTGAAACGTAAGAAGGGCACATAATTTCAGTAGGAATTTGTCACAATAACCTGCAGGAATTTGTTAACAGATCAAAGCCAGGTCAATGCTTGTAGCAGCTATTTTACACATTCAGAAGTCTGCTGGATATGGCTTACGCAGAAGTACTTAGCGTATGCTTGGTTAACATAAATTGCGTCAAGCACCAGCCAGTGCGCTTGTAAACTTGGTAAATTAGTCTACATTGAAACAAGGTAATGTTATCTGCAACGCAGCCAGAAACCGCTTTCTTGGCAATGAACTGTATTTATTAAAACTGTGCGAGCAGCGTCACAGTTTGTTTCATTTATAGCATTCTGATTAGAAAGTTATCATTATCATCTAACTGACGGGCACTGATTGTCCAACGCTAGCCTAAACAATGTCTGTGACCATTGATCAGAAATTACCTTCTAACATTTTCTCTTAGAATCATCTAAACCAATAATTTCAAGTTTCCTACACAAGAACATGTAACAAACGTATGTGTAGTAAAGGCAGGCAACTTGTAGACAGAGCGAACGTGTGTACTCTATGCTCCAAGCTTTGTAAGCACATTCAATTTGGCGCAGTATACACAATGGTGTATAATGGAAGGCATTTTTTTTGCTCTGGGTGTGCAAAAACCGATATATTAATCGATAAATAAACATTATTAGCTTCATCAGTCTTTTTAAAGTTTCAGAAAGGCAATAATGCATCGCAATACATTAAGTGTAATGTAAAAGTTATTCTTAATGCATTTTAAATCCACTATACCTTAATTTCTTCCTTCATCTGTTTTACTATATATATTAATTTCAAAGACCAGGTTCCGGATCCGGTTTAAATGGACGGTTCCGGTTTTTGTAAATTTCGGTTCCGGTTATCCCCTGATATATATATTTCTGAAGGCTGAATACAATGGTTTCATTATCTAGAGTGTAATGTGCATATTTCTTGGGTTTTCAATGCGAACCAGTCCGCCCAGACTAAGCTGAGTTATGCGTGTCATCCTAAAACCTTATAAAGGACATTTTCAAATTTAACCACTACATATACGGCTAGCAAGAAGTCTCTGTTTGACTCTTTTTACTCACTACAGCCAGAACTCAGTTAAGCTGCGGTACCAGAACCTATATTCGCCGAGGCATAATACTTTAAAGCAATCCGTTTTTGATAGTTAATCTGTAGCTACTTTTCTAAGAAGCTTGTCCAATTTTTGTTATCCATAACCTGGTACGATTATATGTAAAATCGTTGTAAAATAATAATTAAATCGAGACTATATTTCAGAGCAAGGAAAAGCCATGCAAGAACAGATTGGTGCTTACGCGTATCTCGAATGTTCAGCAAAAACAAAAGAAGTATGTTCTAATTGATTGACACTAGAAAATTGCAATATTGTAAAACGAGTTCAGATATTATAGTTATATAGTTAGATGATGACAATGCAATGAGAGATAAGACCCTGACTGGGCCAATATGGTCGTTTTCAAAGCCCCATGTCCTAGTTCAATTCTGTTCTGTAATACTGTTACTTACTACTATTAACATGTTTAAATTATGTCCTGTCCTATCTTAATTCATGTTATTTCATACAGTTCAGTATCAAATGTGAACTCCCTTCGTTGGAAGTTTTGCACATTGAAATAGTTGTGTTAAGGTATCCCCACAGGGTTCCCCTGGCATTCGGCTCACTACCGGAGCTAAATGTTCACACTTCCTTTAATCCATGATAGTACAATTTATATGTATAAAGCTTAATACCAGGGCATTCCCCGTAAGCGATGCACGGCATAGGCTCGATGCCGTGAAAAATTTGCGATTGGGCGTACAACTTTCTTCGTTAAACACGTGTTATATCTTTGGTAATGTTTTGTTTATTTCCATCTCGATTTATACTTATATTGTCATAGCTTGGCTTTTCTGTTTATTTTCTGTTATTATAACTATAATAAATTAATATTGTATGAGTATTGTCACTGTGTAACAGTTTTTATGGATGTCGATTCAAAGGAATATGGTGACGTAACTAATTTATCTGATTCACTTGAAGGTTTTACTGTGACGGAGCAAGAAGTTGACGAACCCACTGTACTCATCCATGAGGGGGGCGTCTTCCTTCAGCAATATGCCAGTTGGTGATCCGCCTCAAGCGGACGTACCAATTGTAGTCAATTCTGAGGGTGGGGGTTGTCTGCTGACGTTGATGTGGACAACGATGGTTATAAAAAAGTGGGTGAGAACAAAGGTTGTAAAAAGTCAGGCGCTCAGATTAGCAAGCAAATTAAGATTCAAGGCTATAAGGCTGTTGCTGAAAGAAAATCTCAGCATCTTGAGAACGATGAAGCTCTGCATAGTCTTTATAAATATGCTGCAGAGAAGGGTGTTACATTGCAGGAGGCTGTCTCTTCTAAACAATCGCTAAAGAGAAGTCGTAGTGCACCAACTGATGCTACCCCTGAAAATGCTGCCAAACCCTCTAAGACAACTGAGTCTTATAGCGAAACTGCGGAATAGATCTTGAAAGGGTTATTGTTATTAGAGACAATCATTCTATGTTCTTTACTGAGGGTGACGTAGAAAGTATACGTAAACAAATTATAGAGGCCTCTTCGATGCAACAGAAGAGGAGTCTATACACTTCACCTACTCCGACTATCGTAATGACCATCTTCACCTAGAATGTGCGTCACAGGGGACTGTGGCATGGCTGACTAATACTGTTCAAATTTTAGAATTAGACTATGGTCCACTTGTTGCAGTCGCTCGTGGTGATCTTAAAACCCATGCGATCAATTTTAGGATAACAAATCCTAGGGGTAAAATAATGAATCTTCATTATATTGTGCGGCGTTTGAAAAATGCCAATAGGAAAATCAATTGGACTGTTGTGCAGCCCTCAGAAGTTATGAGAGGGAAGGCTATACTCATGCAGTAATTATCATGAATGACACTATGCGCGATATGCTTCTCATTGAGTAACTTTAGTCCATGGTTTGAATGTACTCGAATTAATGCATGTGAACTCGGCTTAAAACCCAAAGGTGACAAAGCCGATTCAAATGAAGGTTAAACCATCTCAGTACATGAAGATAATTGAGATGCAGAAAAGTATAAAATTTCTGCATATTAATTTACAACATTGTATATCTACTGAGCTAAGCAAAAGGTTTGAAAAATACAGTAAATGCATTGCTTTAATTCAGGAACCTTACGTTGTTAATGGTAAGATTTGTGGCCTTGACAAAAATAGGAAATTATTTTATAATTGTAACAGTACTAATAATCGTGGAAAAATAAGAACATCTATATTGGTTTCAAATGTAATAGAATGTGTCGTTTTGTCACCGCTTTGTAAACACGATAGTACAGTTATTAAAGCAAGTGGACTGGTTAATAACATCACATGTAATATTGTTATTCCATCAATTTATCTGCCTTAATATAGAGATAATAATAACCTGCCTCCAACTAATGACATGATTGAATTGGTTCAATACTGCAGATTGACACGTTATAAATTGATTATAGGCTGTGACTCAAATTCACACCACAAGGCACAGGGTAGTTCTGATGTTAATGCCAGAGGCAATGCGCTTTTAGACAATATCATTGCAAATGATATAGAAATTGCCAGTAAAGGTAGTGTTTCACATTCCTGAATGCGATAAGGCAAGAAGTGCTTGATATTACGCTTACTTTGGGCAACTTACCACTGTATAAATGGCATGTGTCAACGAATAATTGTTTCTCTAATCACGGGTATATTGAATTTGAAACTCAAATAATGGTGCCCCGTGATGTTAAATTAAATCCAAGGAGGTTAAATGGTAACGTCTTTTGCACATTACTGTCTTCATATTTGAATGAAGTTAAAACTCCTGGATATTCTGAGCATGAGATCGATCTTATAGCTGTGCAAATTCAAGGTGCATTGATTACTGCAGCATAAAAATCAACAAAAAAGGAAATATCAAGGAAAACTACTGGTATGGTTTGGTGGAATGAGCGTTTGCAATTCTTAAGGCAAAGATGTAGGCAATTATACAGAAGGCTGTCACTTTTACAAACAGGCTAATGTGGGACCGTTACAAACGAGCGCAACGGCAGTATAAGAGCTGTATTCGGAAAGCGAAAAGGACACCATGGAAAATTTTGTGACACGATTGAAAATACAGTGATGTCATCTAGAATACATAAAGGTTTCGAGCAAGGCAGACAGTATGGTGTCACATGTTTAAAAACCGCACATGATGTTGTTATAGATGATGCTAAAGATATTTTATACTTACTGTTAAATGAGCACATTCCGAGTTGCGAATTCGGCACATTCTCAAATTTCAGAGGTACAGTAAATAGGGGTAATTCAGCGTCTCTTAAACTTGTAAACAAGATGTTTAACCGTGATATGGTAATTTGAACCATCAACATTTTATTGCCTTCTAAGGCTCCTGGTATTGATGATATTTATCCTATATATCTACAAACTGGTGCCCATGTCTTGGTTGATAAATCAGTCAATCATTTTAAAATTTGTGTATTTAAAGGATATATACCAGCACCGTGGAGGTGTGCCAGGACTGTGTTTATACCTAAGCCTCATAAAGATGACTATATGTCACCCAAGGTCTATAAGTTTATCATCGTTCATGCTTAAAATAATGGAGAAAATTATAGACAGGTATATTCGGGAAAAATATTCCGCAGTTATCCACTAAATCACAATCAACATGCCTATATACCTGGGAAGTCTATTAATACAGCTCTACACAATTTAGTTTATAAAGTAGAGCAAGGTTTTCCTAAATGCAGTAGCATGATTGGTGCTCTTCTGGACATTAGTGGGACTTTCAATAAGACATCTTTTAAGGCTTTTGAACAAGCGCTTTGCAAATTTCACATTCCGGTTTCACTATGTACGTTTATAATAAACATGCTTAAAAATCGGATTGGGGAAGCATCTGTTATGACTAGTACTATTCATGTCAGAGTGGTTGTCCTCAAGGATGTGTTCTTTCGCCTCTGCTCTAGACTTTGGTGGTTGATGATCTGTTATGGCGCTTCAGAGGTTCATATATAGGAAGGAAACGGAGTTACATGTACAAGAGTAATAATTTGCGGAATGTAGACTGCATAGATCGGTCATGTGCATCATAGAGCACACAGTTTTCGTCTTGTCTCGATAACCGAGCTTATGTGTTATCACGGATAATAAACTTTGCAAGCATTACCTTCTTGAACAGTGTATGAATTTTCGCGCACTAGATTGTGCTAGTTGAAATTTACTGTAATAGCAAGACCAGTGCCTACGTGAAATGACTGCTGTTCAACTGATAAATCAAGCGTATAATTTCTGATGTCTACCTGTAGTTTCCCTTTGAAACTGAGCGAAGCAAGCATAAAGTAAATACAAATATCTTAATAAATGCGGTATTTTGCAGGGCGTTCGCGAAGTGTTCGAAACGGCAACTCGGGCAGCACTTCAAACCCGCAAAAAGACAAAGCCAAAATGCGAAATGCTTTAAAACGACAAAACTTTAAGATCTGTCATCTCAACCGAAACATGCCATCAACATCACCTGTAATAATATTTGAATACATTTCTCGCTTAGTTTTGTTATTTAAGCATATATGTTGGCATTACAGCGATTGTCAGACTGTGTTCAATGTAGAAGTGGGTGCTTATAAAGTCAAGCCGTATAACGTAACTTTTATTTACATTTGCATAACATGGGCAAATAATATGGGTTTGTGTTCCTACACTGTGGCAAAACTACGTTTTTGAAACGAATGTAGCAAATACTATGCGTAACATAATTAGATTTATTTCAGTCATATGCTGGCATAGATTTTTGTGTATGCGCAAAATAAGCAACCACCAGGTTGTTTTATTCTGAGTCTAGTGTGAAACGAGCGAAGATAGGAATTCTTGCTTACCGTATAGTGGTGGATGTAATTCAGCATGTTGGGTGTCGTGTTGAACGAATTGTCACACGGTTTGCCGGTTGATTAAGTAGAGTTGCAACACGGGTAGGAAGTGTTGCTGTTTTAGCTTAAGCAATAAATCACCCGCTACGGCGTAATCTTGAAACTACAAACAAATTAAAATGTAGTCACAATACAGAATGATGTAAAATATTGTGTTAAGTAAGCAAACTATTGTCACCAGGATGTCAAACTTGTGTATACATCAAATTAACACATTATTCTAGATCTGATGCATTTAAATTAGTCTTTTGACACACAGTTTATTGTATCATGTATACCATTACATTTGGTGTGTGTTATAAATATAAATTTTAGTTCACAATTTTTTAATGTATATATTTCTCTAGTAATCACTAGCCACACTGTTACTTCATGTTCGTCTCTTGGGTGGTATGTCGCAGTGAATTTTATGATGAGTTTTTGCGTTTGGCCGGTTGAGCAAATTGTTCAATTTATTTTGTATGTGATTCAGAACGGCACCAATTTGATGCTCGCTACGTTTAATAATCGTGAATCCAGGCTCTGTGTTATAATTATTATGTATTTAGTTTTGTGAATTTGCTCTACTAATTCGTTTAACATGTCGACGGCAAATTGTGGTCTTCAACAGTGTAGTATTACGACTTGTTAATTTAGCCACCTTGTCAAAAACGGATATATAGCTGTAGAGACTTTCACGATTTATAGAAATTTTAGTTAATTATGTTGAGGACATTGGTTCATAATACCTCGCACTAGTAAACAGCTGACTAGGATTTTATCTAGATGATGGTTTTATGTGTATTTGTATGTACTGCGTTTATTGTTGGGGCGGAGTTGCCACTGAGGACGCTAGGCGGAAAATTGTGGAAATTGCTTTTTCACTATCGGCGTCGCTCATAACTCATCCTCGGCAAAAATTTTGTTCGATGGCGAAAGCGATGACAACGTACACTTTAGTTGTACAGAGCATTAGAGCTCCCACCACCTTATCTTCAGGGTCAAAATGGCACAAAAAACTGGTCTTTAAGTGTTCTTTGCCAAATTTGGCCATACGAGTATTGGTCTTCGACAGCCCATATCTTGCGACAGTGGCTTCGAGTCAAACGTGGAATCAGCTTATCTAGATTTACAATTTTGCCGAACAATGATATTTTGTGGCGACATTATTTGGGTTGCTATCTGTCCGGGTTCGTCCCCCATTTTCAGGTTTTATCGAATCTCCGGCACTCGTGAGGAGAGAGCGTCAACATTAATTCACATTGCATGATGTATATGTTTACAAAAACAAAAGTTTAAAGCGGGGGTTCGGGTGGCGGCAGCAGCCCACTCCCTAACTTTGTTTTAGGCTATGTGTTAGCCTTATATGTAAAATGTGAAGTTTAGACTTAAGCTTAGGGCGTCGATAACAGCATATTTTGCTCTTCATTTATTGGGCTACTGTAAAGGCTTCACACGAGTGCCGAATCTTTAAATTTCGGCATGTGTATATAATTGCTTGTTTGACCTTACAACGAGTGTTTATTGGGTTTTCAAGTACGCTCGATGGTTTTGTTACCTGGAGTAAAACGCTATAGTATACGGCTTGAGAGGTTTACAGGGCTACAGACGCGATTTCCAATATATTATAGTCTTCATTTTTTTGGTTATGTATTTAGCGCATGGCAGCATCAAGAACGATTTATACTGGTAGCTTGGCTTATCGTCAAGATAGTGAATTCTGAGTGTTTAATATGTAATTTAGAGAGACACACACCGTTATATTGCGCATTAAACTACAAAATTATCCACAGAATATTAACTATGTTGGTTGATTAGTTGAGAAGTAATATCCGATTATAATTGGGCTCGCAGTGTGCAAAAAGCACACATTATTATCATTTTGCTATTAAATAAGAAAATTTTGGCGTAATCCAACCATCCGACGAGTAGTTATAAGTGACCTCGACAGCAAAATAAATTTTCAGTAGCTTCCCCCCTCGCTCCGTTTCAATTTATAATATTCAATTCCATGTAATGTATGTAGTTTATAATCATCGTATTTCTTATTTTCGTTTTGCAAAATTGTAAAGTATGACCGTTGTAACTTTTACATTTTATGTCAACTAATAGTTATTCTTTAATGTTGGTTGGCAAACTTGTATTTACTATGTAGTCACTGTTTCAGGGCTATGCCTAACATGTACGTATTGACTATTTGGGGGTCTAAATTGAGCTTCCTGAACTTTCTTTGAAGTCCTAGTAAGACTGAAACAAGTCAGCAAAAAGTGAAGGGCAACGGCATGACTATTTTTGATGCAATAAGTATATCAAAGCGGCGGAATCCTTTATTTCTTCCTCCAGTACTCAAAAAGATGAATGATGTTAAAATTTATAAATTAGAACTTTTAAGAAGATTTGTAATTCAGAGTGCCATTTTAACGTTATAGGTTGGTGTGTAAATAGAATTGTTACCGTTGGGTTTACCCTAGGTAATAGCAGAAAATGATATGACAAAAATGTATGTTTCAACTCTGTAACTTTTGAACTCAAAACTGAACATTTCACATATTATGTTATATTGTAAGCAAGGTCAGGCATCGGCTAGAAATCGTTGATTCAAACCTACATAGATTCTGATAGACACTACACTGAATAAGGTACACAAAAAATTTAAATTTTTAATAAAAATTAACAAAAAAGATCACATAGCTAGTGCTTATAACATTCACATTATATATCTATGTAATCCTTGAAATTTAGTTGCAGCTCTACTAATTTAGCAACCGATCTCGGTATATCGCCTAATTTTTTTCCATTGGGCGGCTTTAAATCTAGGCGTCTTCAAATACAATCATATGCATATCCCTCCACCAGGGAGGAATGGTCAAACAATGCCATACTTTAGGCTAAAATCACGCAGTTTTTGCGATTATCGTTTGGTGCTAGTCGTACCAAATTTTAACAATGGATTTGGCCTTAGATGACTCGCATGTGGAAGTAGTATGGCTGAAGTGAACGCTTGCCTGATCACACGACACACAAATTATAATTTTTGCAAAATCTGAGCTACTTTTGTTGGGTTTTGTTGAGTATAGCCTCCATCTCGATATAATTGACCAGCTGAGTTGAATGATTTCAAAAACAGTTCAATTCATTAATGAGTTAAAGAGCTATGACCATCTAATTAACATCATAAGCCTTTTCTAGCATGCGAACACAAGAATTCAGCGATATTGACATCATTCGACTCAGTTCAGCCATTGATACAAACACAAAATTTTTGTCATAAATGTGGTTCTAATTGTGATGTGGTACCAAAATTAGCTATATTCTTCAAAATGAACAATTTTCCGGCTAAAGACGTCAAGTCTAAAGTTCCCATTTTGTTGTTAGGGAAAATAATTTATTAACTAGTAAACGTAATAAATTACGAAAAGCGAGCGGAGCAATAGTCAAAGCATATTATATTTTATTTATGTATACATGTATTTCAACTAAGTATTTAATCAATTTTTACTAAGTATCACGTTTTAGACATTTGAGGCCAAATCCTGCATACAAAAAGCTATCTAGGTAAAAGAATTAGCAAATTATTTAGTAATGTCACCTAATTAGCAAACACGATAAAATCATAAATGTTTAAAAGTCACATATTCACGATCAGTGATATCGAAAACCCCCGAGTGCCAAAAACCAGCAGTTTTAAGGTCATTTTAAAATTTGCATAAAATTAACTAATTAGCTAATTGGTTAATTAACTACTAATATACGGCCAAGTTTTAGAGCTTCAGAAATATATTCGTGATCAGCGTCATAGAAAACCGCCGTGTGCAATTTTTTTTTCATTTCGGAGCATTTTGAAAATTTTTAGAAAATTAGCTAATTAATAATTCATTAGTAATTAGCTAATTAATTTACTAATAAGCTTATTTTTAACTTCCCCGAATAGTAATAAACTCCAGATTCATAATCAGCACGACGAGAAATAAATATACGCACCAAAATCGTAGCTTTAAAATATTAGCAATAATTATTCATTGAAAAATTAGCAATTTTTGTTTGAAAATGCTAAAAATACGCTAAAGTAAATCTTGACAAATTCTATATGTCTTGCATATGTCCGACATTAGGCCTTTCAAACAAATTTTTTAAGTCGGCCCAGTAGTTATTTGAGGTGTTCAACGGATGAACAGACGGTGTCGAATTTCTCATCTCTGAAAACAAAAAGGACTCGCTCCGCTCAACAACCAATACGATTTGACTCATTATGCTCACAGTGCATAATCATTGTGTGTACATATAGGTTCATTATGTTGGGTAACATCAATGCTCCCCGACAGTTTTCGTTACTGTTCGCATAAAATATTAAAGTAGTTTCTACTAACTAAAATTAGATTAATGCTCCCAACAAACGGTCGCCGCGCGGCATCTAGTTTTAATCTTACTAGCAACTCAGAAACTTATACATCGATATGATTTTGCTGTGAAATATGCAAATATTTGGTTTTTATGTAAAATTTTAGCATTTTAAATCCCTTCACAGTTTCACAAGGTTAATAGTATGTTCAGAATATGATTAAGACTATAAAACCTACTATTATAGCTATAATAGCTAACGGGTTAAATAACCCGACAAGCCATTGTTAAAAATTGAGCATATTTTTAAACTTTGTTTATAGTTTAAAAGGGCAGCTACAGCGAAGCTACGTGAGAGGATTGTATCTTTCGATTCAAATAATCTGAATTATTAGGAGACTTCTGCAGTTGAGAGCTATTTCAGAAATTTCCGCTCGCTTCGCTTCAATTAGACCTATGCATCAGGGAGTAACGGACATTCCGGCCCCGTCGAAAATCGTTCTGGTTTCGGTTGCGGCAGAAGGCAAACACCATGCAAGAACTTAAATTTCGATAGAAGTAGTGTTGGAAATTTGCCGAATTTTTAAATTCATTTGTGGTCCAAAGATACATTTTATATATGCGAGACTAAACTTTGTATGCGCCCAGCAATAATCCTCATTCGTCATTCCCAAAAAGAAATAGGTAATCGAAAATTTTTGGGGGATCCTATACCCATCTTCAAACGGTTTAAAAACATTTGCGTCACGAGTTTAAAAGCGTATAAATAATGTTACCGAACATTTTAATGAAAATTGTTAAGTTGTTGTTGAACATGCTTTTACAGAATTTTAATTTGAGACTTGTAATTCGGGAACAGTATAGCATCCGACCTCAAATTTTGTTAGCGAACAAACATGCAGACTAGGTAGCGCAGCGCATATCGATTGTTGTTCGCGAACATGAATAAGTTATGCGAGTGCGATATTTAATGCAATTTAATTAGAGTAATGCAACATGTCACTGTTCGCGAACAGTCGACCCTGCTTTGTTGTTCGCGAACATGACTGCGTTATGCGAGATTTAATTAAAATAATATTAAACGTAACTGTTTGCGAACAGAAGAGCGTGATTTGTTGTTCGCGAACACTACGTTGTGCGTTAGTTACAGGATGTAATTACTTATCGCATTCCTTATAATATACTTTATCAATATAGTTTGCCCTAACGTTCGCGAACACACTATTTGAGAATTCTGATCTTAAACGTAGACATTTTATATCCAGTTATGTTTTTGCAAAAAATTTGTTTTGTTAAAAATTGTATTTGCTTTCGCGATGACGAATATAATTGTTCGCGAACTAATTTGTGCAAGAGTATAGCAGAGGTTCGCGAACATATCTGCTAAAATCTTTAAGCAAGCAAGTGAGCAAATGTGTTTTGTAACGTGAAACTGACTAGGTCGATGTATTTCGAGAACGTTTAGTGCAAAGATACATTTTCGAAGAGTTATTGAACCATTCGGTTATGTATTTAAACAGATGAATATTTAGTTCGACTACAAATTTGAATTTTGCAACACGAAATCGAAATTTGATTAAATATCGTTCGCGAAAAATCGATGACAAAACCGCAGTTTGTTTCATAACAATGGATTGCGGTCCCCGATCGCTTTTTGCAAAACAGGATTGTGGCTGGGCGTAATCTAAGTTTACTGGCGCAATAGACAATGGTCAATATGTTTCACAAATCGACGAAACCAATTTCGCATCAGCAAATCTCCTGTAAAATGATACTATTACAAATGCTTTCAGTAGGATTTTTCATCGTAGCCTTGTAAAAATTGTGCAGCTTAAAATTGTTTCATCAAAAATACACCTGGCAGATTTTTATGCCAGTTGTTTTCCCATTCTGAGAGTGGCTGTATATATTCAGATTGAGCTTATGCAACATAATATGGATTGTTTAGATGTACACAAGCAGCAATCTATCAAATATGAACATAACGCTGTGACAGAAGCAATTCTGACTGAGTATTTTGCATTACTGCACGGTTGTCTAATATAAATTATGTCAAGTATCATCCAGTGCAAGTTAAGTAAAATAAATTAAATCAAGTTAGGTACTATCATTGAAGCTCAGTCAGAAATTGCGTTCCCGCTAAATAACAGTGTTTGTGTTAATAAAGTGCAGAGTGTTTAGTATATTTAACACAGTTTGTTTCGTTTATATGCAGATCTGTCCAGACAGTAGACCAACCCTGAGAAATTTTGTTTAAAAATCGGCTAAAGAAATAATTTCCTACGATAATAAATAAAACATCTTTAGTTTCCCCAGTCTGGTCAAGGTCCTCGAGAGACAATATTCGCGAGTGGAACGAGAATTTTCAATTTTGGCTTTGGGAGGGGGGTTAACGAGGTCCTGTCTGTGTGTGTCTGTCGCACCTGGATCTCGATAACGGTTCGGGCGGATTTTGATGCAAGATAGCTCATTCGAACCGTAATGGTCGATTTAGGAGCCCTATTTTTGAATTTTTTTTGCCGTGGGAAAAATTATGGGGCAAAATGACGTCATTTTGGCCCATTTTTCGGGCACCCCTCCAGTTTTTGCGACTTTTCTCAATAAGTGCACGAGGTATCCGCAAACTAATAGGCCTATTCCATGTAGCTTTACCAGGGCTTTTCAATGATATATAACAAGTTTTTGAACTACTTCCCAATCTGGAGTCTATAAGCTTATAGTTGGCGCCAAATTTCATATTTGGTGAAAAGTCGTGGGAAATGCACCTAAATGTGTGCTTATTGTTGCTGATTGCGAGTGTCCAAAATATTGTGTGGCAACTATTTTTCACAGTTCTGGTTCATACTTGGTATGAAAAATGAGATTTTTCTCAAGTGTCGGTTTGAATTCTTTTGACGGTCAATTTAGGGTTTTATTGAATTATTAAATTGTTAGTTGATTGTTTTTGCACTAGTATCAATTGTGTAAAGAAAACCCATTAACAGAACTATTTTACAGAACTATAGTTGATTGTTGGAACAGCTATAGCGTTGTGTTCAGTTCTAGATGAATATTTGAGCCAATAGATATAATTATTACGTGTTGTATACTTTTTTATTTGTGACCCCGAAACTGGTACGCCGACATTAGAGATAAGCTGTAAGGCGCGAAGCTCGGTCCGAAACAGGCCCAGCTCTGCTCGGAAAAAACAGATAAGGAGGTGTCAGATCCACAAGGAGCATCTCCCTTACCCCTTATAGACACCTATGCCCAAGATATGTTTAATCTTATCTGGCCACCCCCAGAAGTATTTTATTTTAGCTTGCTTTTCCCAGATGTTTAGCTTACCTCTCACCCAGATGCGTCTTATCATAGCTTGCCTACACCAGACACAAAATCGTACCAGGGTGCCTGCAATCTCCAGAAGTTTGATATAGAATAAAGGGGGCAACAACATTCTCTGTCTAAATTCATTGTACTTGTTTCTGTTGTTGTATTTTCGTATTTATAATTAACCAACAAAGTTTGAAGTTTAGCAGTAAATACTTTACATTCTGAACAGTCGCTGCAACAGAACTGATCATTGTTTATGATTTGGATGAACTGCTCTACTGATAATGTTATGTTCCTCAGCGATGTTAATGGAACATTTTGTTTAGTTTTATGTTGAAATTTCAACGTTTCATTGTATTCTAAAATGTACCTTTTAAACTATTAAACAGTGTATAAACTGTACTACACGTTGTTCTAGCCAGTCACTAGTACGGATATTGATCCCTAGGAGTTCAATAACTTTTTAAACAATCTTTAATCTTAACATACTTTTTACTAATATTCGATGCTCAGTTATACAAAGACTTTTTGTGCATCATTTGCCAAAATGGCAAAATTTTTGTGCAATAAATACCAAATCTAGCCAAGTTATTTGCAAAACATACTTCTTTTGAGTGAAACAATATTAAAGCGATCCTCCGGAAAGGCTTCAATATAACTGCTCCAGTTATAAAGATGTTGTGTGATGCTGATTGGTGAATACAGAAGCGATTGATGAGAAGACGTATTTCACTCGGTATGATGACTGATATCGTTGTGACAGCGGTGTTGGCTGAATTCCATAAATGTATGATTCCAGTTTTTCTTGCTCTAACAACAGGGGCTGGGCGTTTTCGTTGCTTAAATTGGTCTATATTTTGTTCTGGTGTACCTCTTTGTATGATAGAAGCTACGTTACAGAGTAATTTTGAATTGGCTACCTCAAATCGAAATCCAGACACAATAACGTTTGAATATATTAGGAATTCGTTAAGAAAATAATATTTTTAGATATATGGCCATCAGATACTTCTAGTTTTTCGTGCCGGACGGGGCCTACTCATTTTTCGTTCTTGCAGGATCGGACTTTTGGTCGGCTCTTCAAAATATCGGGAAGGGCTGGGGGTAGGTTATATCACATTTCAGGCCGGACCGGCCTCAAAAATAGGCCGGACTCAGCTCTAGCCGACGTTGCCGACAAAACTAAAACCATTTTCAAATCGTTATGCTATCTACATAAGACATGGTAATCAACAATTACATCAATGTTCACTACAGCTAAAGCAAATAGCCTCTTTGCTGATCTTTGCGTCGTAATTGGTATCCCGGCAAAGTAATAACAGTTATCGTATTTGTTATATTCTTAAAGCGTGTTGACACGTTCAAACTGTTTGTTCAAATTTTGATCAAAATTAAAAACCATGTTTTTTGCATTTTTCCAAACAAACTTCTCAAAGATATATACCATTAGCCATATATATCAATGAAGAAATGAATTACCTGAAAAAAATATAAACTCAAATTTTTATCTCAAGCTTTGTAATATCGCTACTTTCTTTTAAAACTCACCGTCAAATTTTGGTCAATTTTGATTTGGGGACGCGAAAACACCTTTAGTCTATAAGCGACATCAAAATTACATCCACGGCCTTAAAGGTTCAAAGTTTAATGAAAATAACGTATTCGCTCAATGACCTAAGTTTTACGTTTTTACACGAACCTCTTCCCAACTAATTTCAGAAGGCAAATGATGTGTATTGTTATACGAAATTGGTATATATTAATGCATTAAATATGGGTAAAAATTGGCTGAACTTGGATTACATATTCTTTAATTTACAATTGCATGTTTTAATAATTGTTTTTAGAAAAATTATTAACAGCAGTTTCTTCCTATTATTTCAGCTCAGATTCTTTATAGAAAAATTAATAAAATTGATAAATATATTTTTAAAATCTGAAAGGAAATGTCTATGTCAATTCCGACAAGACCACGTATTATATACAAGTTATTAGGCAATAATAGAACTACATGAACCCGGCTGAAGGGCTTTGTCATGTAAACCGACTGTACACAGTCCTGTTCCGGTCACGGTTCACGATAACTTTAACCAAAGAACAATCTATACCGACAGAAGTGACAGCGACAACAGCAACAACAACGATAGAGATAGACGATAATTTAATTTAATATTCAATCCGAAACCCGTTCTTATCTTCTTTCATTTTGTGTCAAATAAGCAATCCTACTTGTCTATGTTCTTGTTGTTGTTCATCTTAAACGTTGCATCGGAACATGCTAAACAGAAGTAAATCTTTATATTATTGCATTACGACATTTTTAGAGCGAGTAGAGAGATAGGTATGTGACTAATTATAGTTTTCGAAGAAGAAGTTGAACGCCAAGAAACGCTCAGCCACGTTGAAGTCTTGTTTTAAGTTTTTATAGCTCTGGATGTCATCGAATACTCTATATCGTTAAATTTTTAGAACACTTCCAGCTGCAACATCCAATGACCGCAGATAAACAATTCACTGCTAAAACAAAAAACCCATATACATGCGGTCATGATTTATGTAATTACATGTAGAAAATTTTTTTGCGGATACTTTTTTTCTAAACGAGAAGAAATTATTTTCAGGAGCAGAACATGCTCATTGTATTGAAAACAACCATAGAAGATTTTTGTTTGTGGGAACAAAATAACTATTTGGCAATAACTGACTATCGCGAAGCGAAATACAGTCAAATTACCCACGCGTTTGCCCATATCAAATTTTATAAAATTTCCCATTTGTTTCTGCACTTATGCATCATTTACCTTAAGATGTGTGCGGCAGAGCCGAATTATGTCACAGTCTGACGCGGTTTCAAACCAAAACTTGGTTAGCCGCGATTAGCCACTGTGGCATTTTTGGGCCAAGCCAGACCCTACAATATATATTAGCTAATAGTAAATCGAGGTTGATAAATTGTCACAAGGGTAAAAGGGTATCTGTAAAAGCCCATAATATAAGGCGACAATGGAAAAACACAAAAAAATGGAAATTGGTGTTACAAATAGTAATATATTCGTAAAACATCCTTCCAATTACAATAGCATAATTTTATTTATGAAAATTACGTTGTATTTCATTATTTATGAAATATGTAAATTACAATAGTATAATATAATTTTTATTTTAATAAAGATCGTATTTATTGAAATTTATCCATATTTAAATATATTGAATTAAATCATCCACTAGGTTGGCGTGTACAAGGCGCTTACACAAAATTTTTGAAAATAGCGATATTTACGTATTTATTTTATTTGCATATATGCGACCTAGTTTAATTACTACTAATCTTGTTTTTTGCGCCTAGAGCTAAATATTTTCCCTGTAATACAATCTGCTAAACTGAATGTAATAAATATTTTTTCAGTAGTTCGACTAGGCTATCACATCATAAGACATAACCTCTCTCGGCTCGTACAAATATACTAGCATATCTTAGCTACTAATTTTATTTATGAAGCGCCGGATGTGGCTGTGACTTTTTGTCATGAGCCGGAATTGGCTGTGTGATAGAATTCAGCCCTAGGTGCACACATCTTAAGGTAAATGATGCATTCGGTAATAATACTTAACTAATAAATCCAAAACTTGTAAACGTTTGATAAGTTAGTTGAATACGCCAATGAAACCGCCAATAGGTTTTAACAGTCTGTGATCTCTAGAACAAAATATCCTTGTTTAAATATATTGAATTCAATCATACACTACAGTGCATCTAGAAATACACCTAGAAGTCTCCATATAGGCTAATGGGTGTTACTGCATAATTTCAGCCCCTCTCCTTAACCCATATTACCCCATACCTGGCTCTTTGCAGCTCTACCACGCCCGAACAACAGAAAAAATTTAGCAATTATGAAAAAACTTATAAAACAAATTATGAGGAAATTTATGAGAAAAAATTGAGGAGACTGAAGAAAATATTTGTTTACCTCTTGCTATAACCATGTGCGACTGTAAGCCGACAGAACTTGGACACCTATGAAGTAGGTATATATTCTAACGATAATACCTCATATTCTTGCAGAAGAACCTCTATTGTACGTTGTACTTCAATTATCTTCATCGTTTGTATTCGTACGCTCAAACATGGAAAATATCAGCACTTCAGAGATATTTCTCAAGTATACCGATCTACGAAGTTCATACGTGCTTTCCATACTATTCACGGAACATTAATTGATTTATTCATAGCAATTCCAGCACATTATTATATAAATGATCTATATTTGGTTTGTATGTGTTCTAATGGACGTTTAAATAATATTGTCTCAAATATATTGACGTAAATATAAAAAATAATAGTTAAAAATCGTAGCTTGAAAATTTATTTTGATGCAAAAAAATTCTTGCTAATAGTATATTACCAAAAATTTACTTGATACTAATAAGTTGAACCAAAACGATTTTATTGAAAACCTATAAATTTTTGAATTGTGCACATTTAAAAGTGGCTAAAACATAGAAAATCTAATTTATCAATCATATGTGTTGATGAAAACATTCGCACCAAACAGCTTATATCTTCCTCATATCTTTTCTGTAAACCCAAAAGTTATATTGCTTTTGATTGTAAAAAACACTATTGACGATAGTCTGGACGGTCTAACCGAAGAAATTTAATCGGTGAATTCCGATTTGCTACAAAGTGATGCAACTGTGCCGCATTCAGAACAGGAAATAAAAACGTCAATAACACAAATATGTTTGATTCTCTGTGTGTGTTGAAAATAAGATGCTTACATCTAGTTTTGGCAGGTCAGCATTAAAATTGGAAAATGGTATACCATAATTACGGATTTCAAAGTATGATGTGTGTACTTATGAATACATATTACTTATATGATAACATTGAATATGTATTTAGTCATGTACGTATTGTCATATCGCACGGGTTTAGCATGCGGTGGGGGCATCTTTCGACAAAAAGAGACCGCTGTAAAGCGACATCCCCAATGTTCCGGTAGCAACCCAAGCCAATTCCGAGTGGCGTACTACGCCTCTGATATGTGTATAATTTTACACACATGTACAATAGATATGCATTAATACTTTAGAGTTTGACATAGGCACAGTCAGAATATAAAACTGGATGAGGCCATTGCGAAGCCTACAACTGTCACCATGCCACAAAATTTGTCAATATCAGACATGTGCAATAGATATGCATTAATACTTTAGTGTTTGAAATAGGCACAGTCAGAATATAAAACTGGATGAGGTCATTGCGAGGCCTAGAACTGTCACCATGCCACAAAATTTGTCAATATCAGATATGTACAATAGATATGCATTAATACTTTAGTGTTTGACATAGGCACAGTCAGAATATAAAACTGGATGAACCTATTGCGAAGCCTAAAACTGTCACCATGCCACAAAATTTGTCAATATCAGACATGTACAATAGATATGCATTAATACTTTAGTGTTTGACATAGGCACAGTCAGAATATAAAACTGGATGAGGCTATTGCGAAGCCTACAACTGTCACCATGCTACAAAATTTGTCAATATCAGACATGTACAATAGATATGCATTAATACTTTAGTGTTTGACATAGGCACAGTCAGAATATAAAACTGGATGAGGCTATTGCGAAGCCTACAACTGTCACCATGCCACAAAATTTGTCAATATCAGACATGTACAATAGATATGCATTAATACTTTAGTGTTTGACATAGGCACAGTCAGAATATAAAACTGGATGAGGCCATTGCGAAGCCTACAACTGTCACCATGCCACAAAATTTGTCAATATCACACATGTACAATAGATATGCATTAATACTTTAGTGTTTGACATAGGCACAGCCAGAATATAAAACTGGATTAGACCGTTGCGAAGTCTACAACTGTCACCATACCACAAAATTTGTGAATATCGGATATGGCTAGATTAAGAAATGAACTTAACATTGAATGTTGTAATAATTATGGAAAAATAATACTGACAACACACGTGCTTAAACTTTGAAAAGCAAATATAAAATCTATGAGTTCAATTTGATGTAGGACTAATAAGTATAAAGTTTGTTCCGAGTCTTTCATTTGCTGTCATAAACCCGTCAACAATGCTTTTGACATGGATAGAATCGACTCGAGAATTACACATGTCTGAGAATTTCATTAAAAAGCAACTTTATGGAATAGCAAATTTTTTCAAAATATCCTAAATCTAATGGATTGTCAAATCCATTATGACAAGTGGGTGGGTGGAATACCTCCTATTACCACCAATTTTACTTCACCTTTCATATTGGAGAATTTAAATATGCTAAATTAAATAAGGGAACGGCTTTAAACCTTTACACGGCTTATGCTTCAGCTAAAATTAAAAGCAGTTGAGTGCAGTATGTGGTGAGCGTAGATGTTTTACTGGTAATTAGCTTGATCATGGATACTGTCGATGGATTGTTTGAAATAGGCAATTCTTCAGACACAAATAGTTATTAACAATAGTACCAAATCATCCAAAGCTCAACTATAACTCTCTCAGCAAAACCAACTAGAATACGCGCTATATAGATATATTTTCCTTATGCAGTACACCAGAGCAGCACGCGGGGTGGAAAGTGAGATGATCGGATACCCAGTTTTCGATAAAAGGAGGCTGCCTGAAGACGGGCTCCCTAATATTCCGGTAGCTGTTGAGCTATACTGTTGAGTAGCGCGCTCCTGTATACACACATATGTGACCTGGGTTAATTGCCTGTAGCTCATCTGTCTTGATAATTCAAAACTCGCCTAGTAATGATAAGCAAGACACGGATGAAAGCGATGTTCTTCACTAACGGTGAACGGACAATCTAAATACCATTACAGTTTAGGACATCTGGCGGCATTCTCATGTAAGTGATAATTTTAAACAATAGGTGTTAATTAATTCGGGCATTGAAATTTGCGCACAAAATGCAAAAAACTCTCAAAATATGGAAATCAAACATGAGTATTATGAAGTCAAAAAATTCATGCTACAGTTATGTTCACTTTATATGCATTGATAATTATTCCTATTCAAAGCGAAATTCAATATCGTTGATAATTTTACGTTATGATCCTACTGCGTGCGCCGCGAACGTATTTTATACACAATCTCAACTTAAGCGTAATCGTAGCATCCAATGACACAAACGAAAAATATAGATACTATTATCTGTAGTCATGAAATATTCATCAAAGTTGCAAAGTTCGGACACCGTAAAGGGTGGTATCTTACGTGGTTAGAAAAAGAAAGGTTTTAGTGCTGGCGGTTTACGGTAGCCTAAAGCCTTGTATAAGATGTGGAACTTAGGATGAGTCTACACACTAGCCTTAGGATATTTAAAATGGATTAGCATTTATTCCCCTTCGGCCTCTAAACTTTAAACTGGCAAGAGATTTAATGTACTCTAGCCTTTCAAACTCACCCAGCTATCTACAGTATAAGTGATGAAATTGTTTTAAATCTTGAAATAGAATGATTTAGTAATTTCAGACGTTCTAATCGGTAAGTTAATTGTCCCAAAAGGTGTTAAATACACCTTTTCACATATGAATAACAATTATATAGGTCGGCTCAACTGGATTTGCCCGAAGCATAGAAGCATCAAAACGAGCACCAATGAAACCTGACTTCGACGGCCATATCAGGAATTTATATCCACGGTAGCCAAGATTTGGTTGTAAATTACCTACATCAATGTATACCATGCCAAAACGATATCATGTTCCCATAAAATAACACTATTACAACTAATATATATAATTTATATATAAATATATATACATGCTACTACTCTACATTATCAGTAGCCAAATAATAAACAATTGATGTACACAAAATAAATATGATATATTATGATCGCTTTTTATCTATCTTCAAACAAAAGCACCGAAAACCATCTGCGTTTTTGTCGGTCGACTAACTGGAGTAGCACTGCTATGGATGACGGCGTCAAGCATTCGTCATGACCGCGCAGAGACCAACCAAGTTCAAAAAAACCATTTAAGACGAAAGCATTATAAATTGCCTGCTGGTTTTAGAGATTACAAAACTAAATGCACACGAGATTCCTTGCAGTTATTGTCGGATAAAATATTCGATGAATACAAACGGTCCTTTCATTTGACAGCGAGTAGGTGGATTTCAATGGATGGCAGGTATTAACTGTTACTGACTTCAAAAGATTATAGCAAAAATAATGCTTTTGTCATACTCCTAGCGATGTAATGGCAGTGTGTGTATTACGATATATTACACCAGGAGATATTTGGGCACCATTACAGTACAGATGTGCGGGTTAGTGCCATATGTCATACATGCGCGTTGTTCGAAGTCTCCGGAGGGGTATGGGCTAAATTCCTGGGGAGTGGAAGATGCTTCGTCCAAGCGAGGATCAGAAGCCTCATAGAGATAATCCGACCTGGCCCTTATGAGCATGTATAGTGATATATACTTTCGTGTAATATTTTCTGTCGCGGTAATGTAATATTGTTCTCTCTTACCGAACTAAGTAAATAAATATCAAACTAGTAATATACGAGCCTTCAACTTACAAATTGACGGGTTCGTCTTATATATTGGATTCGTTACTGATGTCTATTAGTCCGATAGCAGTGAACATCACATCGTCTCTATATGTGACAATATCTCCATCTCCACACAACCATGTCTCGTTGCTTCATATCTACATTTTGTGTGTTTAAGAGTGATAAGATATTAGGTCTTTGACGTTGTCACCGAATCGCCGTACAAATCAGACGACGGTCCAGTAATACGAGATTAGGTAAAAATTCAACTACGGAAACCGAAACTGTAGTTTTCGTCGCAAATATAAAGTATTAAGAATGGATGTATGCTTCGCACACTGTATACGTTAAAAGCATTGTGTAGTGCGCTATACATTAAGGAAGAGTAATGAATAAAAATTTTCATACAGTCACTTATATTAAGAATAAATCACTTAATTTATAGTTATCCTGGTTTAGTCAGTAGTGCTTATGGTATCCGATTTCTGATCATATGTTCCGTTTTCAGACCTCAGCTTAAGAATGGCCATTAGATTGCAAAACATTATACGTTTGGATCTACGTAAGATTTTGACTGCTGTGACGCATTTCTCTTGAAAAACGTTAATCAGTGTGAAATTCAATATTTTTTGACAACTAAACCTTTATTTTAGTTCAAATGTGGATAAATTACCGTTTTGTTAATTAGTGATGCGTGGTTATAATCGAAATTGTTGAAGTCGAAGCTTATCATTTTATTTCATTTTTAGCGCAAACAAACACGATGGAAGCCCCAGCGTAGAACAAAGAAGGAAAAGAATGTTGTACTTTTAAAGGTTTGTGAATTATCAAAAAAACCAGGAAACTTTCCATCTTTTCTGCACCTTAATCGAGACACTAAATTTCTAATGTGATCAAGCTTTTATGGTCATTTTCAACTGTCTCAGTTGCAACATTCAGTGAAATGTAAAACGTTAGCATTCTATTTACCAAAATAACAAACTTTAACAACTTTCAAAACTGGAAATGCTCAAAGCCTTGCGCAAGCGTATTATTATTGTAAACAATTAAAGCAAAGTATATCAAACTGTGCCTCATTGAAAATTGGAAACCATTTAATTCCCCGCAAAAGGCAGAGTATTGAACCCAAAATCTATATAACCTTAGATCAGCTGCAATATAGTGTATTTTGCATGTGACATTCTTGTCAATACTAAAATTATTTTTATAAATATAATTATTCAAAACTGTCGAATATAAGTTGACGCTGTTATTCAAATCAATTTCGCCATGCCGTACAAACCTTAATGATCAACAAAATGTACGTTTGCACTTTGTAATCAAAGTTGTCAAACTAGCTCGCCCCGGTTTCTGAATATAATTTTTCGTTCATGTTTCGGTTCAATTTTTCGCTCATGTTTCGGTGCTCGGTGCCACAATCAAAATAGGTGCTAGGATATGTATTAAAAATAAACCCTTATATATATACTAGGAATGTCAGGTGACAAAATCACAACTACCATGAAATGGTATACCGAATTTCATTCGAAAACCCAAAAATTAACAAAAACTTAATACCTTGCGAAATAATGCTACTTCGCTAAGTAATAATACTGAACTATAATTATAGATATAGTTCTATAAAAAGTATATTCAATACTAAGCTCCATAAAATGCCAGATTCAGCAAAAATTTGACATTAATTCATCTCTATTTAAAACACCACCGCAAGATATGACTTAGACACAAATGTAAAAGCTTCGGCATAGCGCATTTGGCTTAAACATTTCCAAGTCTAATAAAGTCACAGCTTGGGGACCATATACTTGGTGAAAACTAGTATTAAGGGATACTTTTCTGTACACGCAGTAGATTTGATGTAAAATATCAATAGTTTATTGTCAGTAGTTTATATGTTTAGTGCACTAAAAGCCAAATTGTAGTTGACAAAAGAAACTTGATCTTTCTTTGGGCATTGTATTGATGTTTGATGTATGCATGATCTGCATTGCATTTTCAGTTTGAACCTGGCTAAACGTAGCAAAAAACACGACTAGATCCTACATCTGCATTGCATCTTCAGTTTGAACGTGGCTAAACGTAGAAAAAAACACGACTAGACCCCTACATCGTTGCTGCTATTTTTGCTATTATGGGTCACCATTCTTTTCTGAAAACATGTAGATTTTTCGCTAAATTAGTGCACTACTAGATCCCTACATCTTTGCTACAACATTGTATTATGGGTCACCCTTCTTTTCTGAAAACATGTAGATTTAATACAAGAATAGAGCATTTTCGCTAAATTAGTGCACTAAATATATTAATTGAAGTTGGAAATAGAAATAACATTTTGCAATACTCAACTACCGTAAAAATTGGACTTAATAATACTTAAGATACAAAGTAACAAACGTGAAAGAAAAATCCAAAACCAGAACTGATAAATTAATGTCTTGTTTTGTTATTATTTCACCAATTTTGTATCTAAATTTGTTTGAATTGTCGGGGATTCATATTTTTTAGCTTGGACTTCGCCAAAATAATAAAATTCACAACTATTGGACTATATCTTTGGTACATAATGATATACTAAAATGTCTAAAAAGCGGAGCATTCGACACATTAATTACATAATTTCTCAAATTTAGAAGACTGAAATCCCAGTTGTAGTTGGCAATACCAATAACGCGGCAATCATGTTATATCCCCACCGTTTGGAACTATTGTACGCCTGTAGTCTCGATCCTACCGCATAGACAGTCAATGTGATACCCGTAGCGTGAATAAATTCCTGAGGGTACACAATATACCCTTAGATACTAAATTTTTGTTTACGGTATCACATGCATCCTTACGATTTCAAAACTATCATTTTACCCGAATAAACAGTAACGCACACCGTCAGTAGTTAGTGCGATGTATTATTCAATGGCGCTGTTGAGGTTTCTGAAAATTTCGCTATTTGTATCTAGCAAATATGCACCTTGCCAATGTGTGTGACCACAATGATGGCTCAATGTTTTTGACAGCACCGGAAAATGACAATACGCATAGATAACTGCACTAAAATGTCTTACAAAAAGGGGGCATCGAATACCCCGTGTAGCACAAGGTGTGCCTAGCACTGTGTGAGTACATAGGTTCCAAACGTTTGAAAGCCGATTAATTGCTAACTAACATTTTATTGACATCAAAATAAAATTAGATCTAAAATTTTCTGATTTTATTTCGCTTGCATTAAAAATGTGTGACTGTCTTATATTACTTTCTATACAGCCAAACACAGGTTACTCAATATCCCAACACAAATCAAGACATAAATGCATGATGATGGCGATAGTGACTGCTATAATAAATCTGTAGCGAAAGAGTAAAATTGTTCGTTTCTCCAGTGCAGTTTTTCTTTTGCCCATTTAGACGCTATCGTCGTGGGCTCGTGTGATTCTGTTTGATTTTGCTTGCTTTGTCGTTTATTTGCATAACCGTGCCCCATCTATATATATTTACTCTTGTATAGGAATGATAGGGAGCAAACGAATGTCTTTCTCCTTGTGTCGGTATGGTGTCGCGGTAGTTGCGTCATTGCTCTTTATGCCAGGCTTCGAACCAGTGAACTATTAAACCAAACAACATAAGATGCTGCTACTGCACCAGTTATAGGAAACAACTTTTTTTCTTCGAAAGTTTATGCCGTCTGCCTAGGTACCCGTACAATTACTACTCTGGTATTTCTTAATATTTTACTGATGTTATCATATAGTTTTCAGCAAGCTAGACTGTTTTTCATACGATCGAATACGAAACAAATCAAAGTGTCGAGTCTGGAAATTGGATAATCTTGCCAGGAAGACTTAGGAACAACTCATTTTTTTAAAAACATACACATACATATATTAGCAGTCGAAAGAGACATCTATTTCAAATTATCATTGGGCGTTTAGCGCACTAAATTCGAATACAAAATACACAATTACGTACCAAACCATAGCTTTATACAAAAGAATGATAACCCATTGTATCATTTAACCGTAAAGATATGGTGACCTAGTTGTGACTTTTACTATTTGTAGCTACGTCCAAGCTGAAGGTTGTGGCGTCGACGGTCCAAACGAATTTCTATTCTTTTCCGAATTATATCTTGGGTATGGCTTTTAATATGTTAATAAATATATTACATAGCTAGCCGTTATAATCAGTAAGTGGTTTTGCTTTTGCTTTTTACAAATTGTTAAAGCTCAATTTTCACAGTATTTTGAATTCTCCGACCGAGCAGTATATATATATATATTAACTTGTGCTGCTAATTTAAAAAAACTTAACGAGAGCAAATTTTGAAAAACGCTTGTTATAAACACTAAAGGGTGTCCTGTGGAATCATTTTATGATAAATCTTTATTTACGTACACCTAGGCAGTTCTTTTGTCAACTAAGTTAATGATCACAAAACCGATATCCGTGGTCCTTATATTAGGATTTATTTGCACTAGGTTACCCGGTTATTGCTTGTAGTCTAGTCGCATATAATCACGTAGGATATTAACTTTATTTTCTTTAATACCAACCGCTTACAAACCACCCTCAAGCCGAGCTCAGTCGAACGGAACCTGTAAGCTCGATTCTCATTTCTAGTTGCGTCTCAAACGAACCAGTTATACACATAGGATTTATGAACGCCGAGAAGCACATCATTGATGTTTAAGCTTTGTAGCAGCCCAAAATAAGCAAAACTTAACACTTATCAAGTTGAAAATTCGTTGAATTTCTACCCACTTAAACATGTGTCAGCAAATATTGTAGGCGCAAACATATCATCAGCAAGGCTAAAGTAAGATTTTCAACTCAAAATTGCGCTTAAGCATTTTGCGCAGAGCAGAAAACTAACAAATAGACGAGAAAAGGGTGTTTAAATGGTTTTTTATTTAAAACGCCTCCCACTTTTCTCAGAATAACAGAATTCATGTATTCTCAGTAGAGCATAATCTTGGTTTTGATATATATACGCATGCATTGATATACATAATAAAAACCGAAACGCATACTAAAACGTGTAAAAGAAATACAACACACACAAGCACGGATGCGACACAACAAGTTTAGATTTATTTAGGCAATTAAGTACTCTAAGCGGGAAAGAAGAATAGGAAGGACGATTTTGAAATCTATCTGTACGATGGTTTCTTGTGATGGACTATGGCTTCTCCGTGCACACAGCCATTATAGATGAAAACAAAACGATTGTGCGGCAAATTCCTTGTTGCTTGTTATGATATCTTTTGTCGCAACGATGAAACAAGCCACGGTTGACAAAAAACACACAAACTAAAACTATAAAGCTCACAGTATATGTGTATATTCGTCTAGAAGCTTTGGCCGTCAACTTATGCTGTTCGGGCGACAATTATTTATATGCAGTGGCTCAAAAATAGGCCTACGGTCAGTAACTACAGCCTTCCGGGGCTTAGTGCCTTGTGCATTTTCAGATCAAAGCTGCAGCCTTATTTTCAAACATAGTGACTCTGCTCTTTTTAACTTGTTCGTTCGTAAATTGACGCATTTGTCACTGCGTACATTGCACAGTGTTGTACTAATAGAATTTGTAGTATGGCGTGCGTTTGCACGTAAGTTGTTATACGTTCTCTTTGGGGTTCCTTCAGGGACCGAGGAACCGCTCCGAAATAGAGTAGGGGCTAACGCACGGAGCTCGATATAAAACGATTTAGGGTCCGCGACTGCAGCACAAGTTACCTCAAGACTGTAAGAAAAGCGCATTGATAATGATAATGCCTCAACGTTTGGAACCTATGTACCACAAACAGTGTCATGCACATTCGGGGCAACAGGATGTCTTAGATGTCCACATGTTTTTCATAAGACATTTCTAGCGTAGTTAGCTAGGAGTATTGCCATTTTCCGGGGGTGTCAATGATGCTGGGCCATCATTGTGGTCATATATGTTGCCAAAATCGATATTTCGAAATTTTCTGAAAAATTAACAACACAACTGAATAATACATCTCATTAACTGCAGGCAGTTTGTGTTACTATTAATTGGCAAAAAATAGCAACCGAAGGGTGTACGAGTCACCGGAAGGAAAAAATGAAATAGGATCAGGAATTAATTTAAGGTACGGGTGTGACCTTAACTGTCTATACGGTAGCATCGCGACTGCCGATGCAAAAGTTCCAGATAACGAGGTCATTGTAAGATGAACACCGTATTAGTTTAAGAAGGAAACGGTTAATGCACGTCAATCATGAAATATTTTGTCTCAATAGTGCAATTTCTGATGTGTCTTTATGACGTCGTGGAACAAACTTTGATTCTACCCGTAAAATATCACGTAGATTTTACAACATCAATCTCGTTTTTGTAAAATTTGGCTTTAAGCTTATGCTTAAACGTAGGCTGTTTTTGTCTAACAAGTTTCAACTTTTATTAAATCAAAATCATATCTTTTGCCGATTTGGATCCAAAATTCATCCACCTTTATTTGAGTTTTTCAAATTGATTGATTTGCACTTATATGGCTCCTCCATCAAGTTTTTGTATAATTAGGCCAGTTAATCGTTCATTTTAGCCAGGATAATTTTGGCTTCATTTAATTTAGCACTATTAATTTCGTATTTTGCCGAAAATATCTTGAAAAATTGGCCATATATATTTAGTTTATGTTAAATAACATAAAAAAATTGTGATATATTTGATTGCATGCCCTATATAATTATATAGGTACGCGCAGACGTGGGGGAGTCAATGGTCACCGGAATTTGTTAGATTGTAGGGAAACCCAAGTGAATAGCAACATGTTTATCACTAGAACCTCCAGCAAGCCGCCCTCTTCCCGAGGCGATACCCAGAGCCGACAGGTTTTAGACATACCCTACAATTATAACTATGAGAAAATACGACTTAATGTGACCCTAATGCTCACAGTTATTTCGCTAAAAATTTCACCAGTCCTATAAGACCAGAACCTTAAATTTTTTACCGTGTCTTTGGTACTAACATCGTATAATTGCAGTGTATGACCTTTTCCAAAATTAGCTTTTTAATATGTTGCATTTTTGAAATGTCAGTGATGCTACAAAAAATTTTGCAACAGTAAATATGAAGAGGAACTACGGATTGTAGTACCAAAATAGCCCACCTGTGGCTGTATTGTCTCGAAAACACCTTGTTCCTCCCGGCCGACATGTAGCTGCGGCCGGAGCAAAAGCGTTGTGTTTGTGCAGACTGGCATATACCCGGCAGCTGTGCCAGAGATGAAGGCAGTATGGCAGACGGTTGGCTAGGGGCTTTTCCGGCTGGTGCCAAATATATACTGCCGTACACGTCACGAAACTAGCGCGAAAATGATTTTCACTAATTCGAACGATTAATTAACAATAATACGGAGCCTAGAATCACAGTGCGGTATTAACTATATGATATGCTGTTAAATCCACAGTTACCTAACTTTCTCGACGATTGCTGAGAGTTCGCGGAGGTATTGCCAAATTCAATTCCTATAGCACCAGTCAGTGCTACGCAGGAATGCACAAAATACTACTTTGACACAGATTACTACTTTGACATCGCTCCATTGATGATACATTATACGTTTGGCTCATGGTAGTTTGCAAAACTTCATTGCTATTAATCGCCATCTTTGGCAAAAATCATAAATATAGTTTACTTATCTAAATCAAAGTTATAGGCTTAGTTAAGCTTATATAAAATTTAGGTTTAAGCCTAGGCAATGGCACACATGTTCTTGCCTCATGACATTTCAGTATATATAGTTTCAAGGATTTTTATCGCCACCATTTGCTAAAATCACAAGTAAATTTTAAATTAATTTTAAGCTAAGGTTTAGGGTTGGAAACTTAGTTAGTAAGATATACAAATATCCGTTGGACAATGATATTTTGCTAAATTTCAGCGCTTTTTAATCTCCGCCATATGCTACAATAACAAAAATATGTTTTAATTAAATCTATTCCAATATTAAAATATACATTAAAACATTGATAATCGCAGCGTCGAAGATATTTCATGATGTTAATAAACAAACGGAATATATAGGCCTTTAGGCGTTTTTAGCAAACTACTAATAATTGATGTGCTCCTCAGACGATCAAGAAGATACAC
Organism: Trileptium ribeirensis; assembly: GCA_030248225.1. Taxonomy (NCBI): domain Eukaryota; kingdom Metazoa; phylum Nematoda; class Enoplea; order Enoplida; family Thoracostomopsidae; genus Trileptium; species Trileptium ribeirensis. The sequence continues at coordinate 38,109 of JASANE010014048.1, forward strand.
TCATAGATAGACTTTATTTAATAGCACGAAAAGTTTTTATAAAAATACTATTTTCCTGGAATAAAAAGCATTGAACGTATATATATTTAGACCACAGTTTCTGAAACTAAAATATAATATCTTGTCAATGCTATACAAATTACTAATATGTGCTACAGAAGTTAGTTAACCACAAATGTTTTCGTTTTACTTAACGAAACTCGCCAATTATATATATTCTATCGGTAAGATTTGAAATCTTTTTGGCAGAGCTGCTAACTATCGACAACGTTTTCGACTTTTGCTAGACTCTGGAACGTTGTGTCAAAGAAAAGAAGTTCCTGGTAAATACTAAGCACTAGTTGTCCATCAATTGTCTATTGTATAAATACAGCATAAGATGTTTGACCTGAATGCTCTAGGTAGGTGTGTGGTAGCCGGTGCCGGAAAAGTTGTCTACATTCGGCCTCTCAGGCTCGAGGTTAGCGGGCCGGCGTAGTTCCTCAATTTTTGCTAAGTTGTTCCTAATTTTGCCAAATTTGGGCCTATTTTCCCTAATATTCCCCCATTTTGGCAACTTTAGTAAAATTTCACGGTACCTTAGCGGTTAAGCCCCTACCCTCCTATTAGCTTGTATATGTGATGTTAGAAGTACAAACAGACATGGTCTCATTTTTGTCACGAAGATTGCCGTTTAATAATTTGTCAAAACCAGGGGAAAGCAGCCGAACTGCGACGCGAAACTATAGGGTATGCCTCCGCTTGATCATTCGACATTGGTGAGATTGTTTACGCTCTGGATAAAAAAGAATCAACTAATTTTCGCTAATAGAACAGCAGATAGACGACGAAGTATATTTAGCATCAAATTCAATTATATCCGTTGGTTTAACGCCATGTAATATCAACTATTAATTATTCCTCTGCTGCTTGGTGACTTTTGCATAAAACAAAATAACTTCCGCATCAATTTCATACCCTTCCATGCACTGAATATCATATCATGCAAGTTATGAAATCGTTTATAAAAATGTGAAAAACCACTGGCCCAGTGAAGCATTTAGTTACCAGCGTTTCTCAACGTACACAGTGGTTACATATTCGATTAAACTCTACAAAAACCAATTTAAAGTTACTTTTAAAGAGCACAAATATGGTTGCACAAATTGTTGCCTAAGACAATTTATATTTCACACTGGTATGATCCGTGAACATTTCAAATTGTGAGGGATTTTCCTTAAACATCTCAAACTCTAAGAAATTTGCTGAAGCACATCTGTATAGAACCACATATTTATTAGTGTAAAATAAAGAAAACAACTGCAAAAAATTGCTTAGATAACAATTAATTAATATGGAAAGGGCAATCAATATATAAAAAGAAGTAAAAAGCTTCTCAAACAACTCTTTGTCAACTCAAACTCTTTGTCCTACTCTTACAATTTCTATGTTACTTGCTATATTCTCCAGTCTAACGTTTTACGAATGGTTAATATGATTTTTCGCTATGTAGCCGTTTACAAACTTTCAGCAACAGTTTTATTCCATGTATACATTTGAAGAAGACCTGCTGTGCGTTCAAATGTATTTCTATTTTAGGAATACATATATATGCTCATAGAACGGGAACATGGATTATCCCCCTTATGATTCGGGCCTCGCTCCATCGCTCAGCGCGCAGGGCCGCCCAACAGTTTCTCCTTTTGTCCCTGGCGGCGAGGCAGACGCCAAACCCATAGATGCCGAAGGCGCTGCAACCCTCACCCTTCTCGTCAGTCGGCAGATCCATCTTTGTAGAAGAGGCCGAAGGCCGACCGCCACCTCCCCTTGGGACCCGACAAAGCACGGACCTCGGCATGACCATGTAGATATATATGAACAATACTTAGTAAGAAACAAACATAAGGAAACCATATCTGCAGTTACAATATTAAAAATTTAAAATATAACTCACTGATATAGGTATCGCTCGAACTTATAAATTTTTCCAAAAAATATCATTTTCTAACTGTATAATTCATCAAAATTTTGTTACTATAATTCTCAACTCCAATGTCTGCAACTCACTGTTTATTGATAGTCTTGTTGACAATGCATTTTCTCGCAAAAATTGACAGCTTACGTTTAATTGAGCACACGTGCTTAAAGATTTCGTTTGATAAATAGGCCGTATTTGTATTAATTGTTAAAACTGTCACATAATATGTAACAAGGGCTACAACAACTTTTTTACGAATTTTACGTTACCAAATGGTGATCCTAACAACATTTTATACTTTTCACCAATAATATATTTAACATTTATGCGGCGTTCACGTTATAGTGTCCCCAACGTTTGGAACCTATGCACACCACACAGTGTCAAGCACATTGTTGACAATAGGGTGTCTTAGAGACCTCCATGTTTTTAAAATTTTTTTCTAAGGTAGCGAGTTACGCGTATAACCACTTCTCGACAGTGGCAGGCACACCGTGTCTTCTGGCGGTAGTTTGATTGACAGTGTTCGGAATTATTTGAGCAATATTCATATGGGCTAGATACAAGTATCACAAATTTAGAAAAAATTACAAAAGATAGTTGACTAATAAACCGCATTAGCTACAGACGGTGTCCGTTATAGTTAATTTGTGCCAAATGGGTAGCTAAGGGTGTGTACGACACTGTTAACAAAAGAGTAGTAGCTAGGGGTGTGTGGTACATCTTCGGCAGTGGATTTACAGTATGGGTGTCAATGCAAATTGTGTTTCTATACGGTAGGATCGCGACTACAGGGGGACAAAAGTTCCAAACAGCGGGGACAATATAACGTGAACGCCGCATTAACGGTACAGTTATAAAATATGCTCCTTGTTGGTTTTAAGATAAAATGTATATTTTTACGAATTTGCAGTGTCAAAGACTAAAAGTAGTTAATAAAGCGAAATTTGGCAATGCATCTACCCAAAGCATAAACGTTCCAACATTGTTTCGATATTGAATCTAGATCTAAAATTACTGCACAGGGGCGTAACCGCGAGAGACACTGGGACTGTGCTTCGCATCCCACCTTCAGTTTTAGTTGGTGCACACGGTTCGTAACGCTAAAAAACATTCTTTATCAAAATCTATATGTTGAGTTGACCCCAACAAAGCGTTAGTGCTAATCAGCTAAAACATTCTGGCGACATACATGTTACCTGATATCATAGCGATATGTCATGTTTTTATAATTGTAAAACTCCAGCAAAATGTTTAACTAAAAGGGGCGATCCTCATTATTTAAAATTAACCAGATATTAAATTGTTCTGTCTAAATAAACCGTCGCTGTGGGTTTTAGCATTTTCGAATAGCATCCTATGTAGACACATGTCCTCATCAATCAATTTTAGTATAAATGCTAGTGACAATGTCACCAACATAGATATATCAAGAAATATAGAGTATTTAACGTTTTTCTTAATGGTGCACCATTCTCTGCGTTCAAAAAGCTTTCTTTGAGTCTACCGTACAGTTTCTAAGCAGATAATTCATGTTTTCTGGGAAATTTCTATGATGATAGCCCGCATATTCTATTAGGTATACTGCAACGTTTGAAAATATTTCAAATTATATGCGTACCCTACTGGTTCCGCCACGCTTTGAAATATGTATTCTCAAAAGAACATCACCATTTTCAATCTACGATAGAAACTTTACGGAAGAAGTTAGAAAATGTAATGTCTAAAAAACTATACATGACGCATATTCAAATAAAACTGAACTCACACGATTTCAACTTTGTACATTTCCGCTGCTATAAAAGGAATGCTCACACAATTGGAATAAATATATTGCTTCCGTTGACTTCACCCTATCAAATAAAACTGAACTCATACGATTTCAACTTTGTACATTTCCGCTGCTATAAAAAGAATGCTCACACAATTGGAAGAAATATATTGCTTCCGTTGACTTCACCCTATCAAATAAAACTGAACTCACACGATTTCAACTTTGTACATTTCCGCTGCTATAAAAAGAATGCTCACACAATTGGAATAAATATATTGTTTCCGTTGACTTCACCCTGGGTAAGGTGAAGTCGACAAACATTTCAGTAAAAAGTCGGTTTGATTTAGTTTGTTCCCGTATCCCCAAAATGGCACAGTTAGAATTAGATACATAAAAAATTCGAGTAGCTACCTAGTTGAAGAAAACTTGTTAATATCTAGTTCTGTGTAGTACTGATATAAGTCTTAATAGTTCTCCGAACGATACAAGTAGCTCTTCCATAAATATAAAAACAATTACAATAGAAATCCAAACATAATTCTACAAAAAATCATATAGTAAAGTCTTAAAATAATATTACTAGGAGGAATTTCGAAATAATAAAATGTATTATGTCAAAGTCGGAATTTATATATATGCTTTTAATTTTAATCTAATTTTATTTCAAATGGCACAACATACCTAGAAACTTTAGTTAGTTCTATTTACCCTTTTCCCAAAAAATAAAAATAAAATAAATTTAAAGGCGGTAAGAACTTTATGTAGAGACAAGTAACAGAAGCAAAAAATGATGTTATGGCTTGCTAGCTAAAAAGCCTTATGCAGTGTATGCTATTTCGGAATATATATGCTATTTTAACCGAAAGAGAGAAACAAGCATAACAATGCTAAAATACAAGTAAAACAAGGCAACTCCTTAAGGCGTGTTCACACGCTCAAACTTTTTGCTCATATTTTTATAAAATTTTTTAAATTTAAATAGCGACGTTTCAAAATTTGAGATCAGAATATGATCCCAAACTTTTTCAGGCAATGTATCTCATCGATGATTGGCTATAGGCATATCGTTGAAAAGGTTGAGCAGTGTTCACACGTTCAAACTTACCAAAAATTCAAAAAGATTCCTTCAATTTGAGCAAAACTTGAGCAAAAAGTTTGAGTGTGTGAACACGCCTTAAAGGTATGTTCCCGAGTCTCATTTTTTTGCTCAGATTTTGAGCTCAAACGATGCTCAAATTTTGATCAAACTGAAGGCATTTGTTTGCGATTTTAACGTGAAAACACTGTTGAAATGTTTTAGCATGTTGGATTAGGCATTCAGGCTCAAAGAATAGAGTTTGAAAAATTTTGAGCTGAAAATTTGAGCTCAAATTTTGAAACATTGTGATTTTCAATATTTTCTATTACAGATTAAATCAAGCTTTAATCAAATTTTGATCAAAATTTGAGCAAAAAGCTAAACGGGTGAACGAACATTTAGATATTACAAAAAACAGAACTGAACTCCCGCAAAAAATATCTTGTATGATAATACATGTTTTACGCGACTGTATATATTACTACGTACTGCGAGTTTTTAATCAATTATATGACGGTATAGTCATAGTGTAGTCTTTAAACTTTAGCTTATAGCAAAACATAAATCTGGAATAATAGAACTACGTAGATCTTAAATTATAAGCAGGTGGCTAAATATATATTCTACCAAGGACAGGATAAGTCAAAAGGTTTCAAATAACTCAGAACAGCTGCATTGTATTTTTGAGTGTGCAAAATAGTACCAGGTATACATTAAATACACTGTGTTTCTTTTGGTATGTACTGCTATCATCAATCAATAACTCAAACATATCGCTAACAATTATATACATCTGGCTGCATAATCCGATTAACTGCAGTCTGCTGATTTTGCGACTATAAGTAATCAATATGATGTGACCTGTAATGATTGCGCCCAAAAAATGCAAACTTATGAGATATATAGTGATCGCTGCTTAAGTATACAACACCAAAGACACTCGTAAACTTTGAAACCAAAAGCACATTTGATTATAATATATCATCTGTAGGTTATGCCAAATGCAGCAGATCAATGAAACCAGTTCATAAATATTTAAGTTCCTTACTCTAGAACAACAGTGCCAGTAAAGTGTAATCGTGTCTATAAATATTATATACTACTGGACGAATAATTATTAGACGAGAATAAATAGCACTAGTTGTAGCGCTGTGCGTGAACATTCAGGTTAGTTTAAAATAATTTTATTAAATCGATATTGTCAAGGAACATTTAAAAATAGCCAAATAAATATATACCTCACTTTGTGGCTGAGTTGAGGGAATGCTGTACAATCTGCCGCAGTGCCGCCTGTAATGCGAGACTCGATGATTAACCCTTCCATCACTTCGGTGTCGGTAATTTAAGTATAATAAGTGCGAAAATGACCGATTTCAGGGAGCGCGCTTTCTTTTATAATTAGTGTTCGATACAAGGGCCGTGAAAACTATCGGATTTAGGCCTTCAGTAAGATTATGCAGCTCGTCAATGAACTACCAGTCATCAGCAATTTTAGATCGCTACGGCCGGAAAAGCCATCGCCGTCCGTCGGCAGGCTGTGAATAATTCTCTGTGGTTGTACTCTAATAATTTTACGTTTAACAATTGATTTATTAAAAAATTTTAAAATTTAATTCATTCGTTAATTCATCACAAACATTTATACAGTATATTTATATTTATATCCAATGTTCCTTCTCATTTTCCACTTATTCTAGGGTCTCATATTCTACTATGTATATTATGTATACTACTCCTGATCTATTTCAACTTATTATGCAACTGATTCTCACAACTCAGTTACCGTTATTGTAAATTAATAAACTCCACCCAAAGTTTAATACTTATTTTCACGTTAACAACAAAATTTCATACACTAAATCTAGTCAATTTTAATAATATAAATTATGCGGCGTTCATGTTATAATGTCCCCAACGTTTGGAACCTATGTACCCCTCACAGTGTCAGACACACTGTTGACAACAGGGTGTCTCAGACACCCCCATGTTTTTAATAAATTTTTTCAACGGTAGCTAGTTACGCGTATTACCACTTGCCGACAGTGTCAGGCACACCGTGTCTTCTGGCAGTTTTTTGACAGTGTTCGGAACTATTTGAGCAATGTTCATATGGGCTAGATACAAATATCGAGAATTTAGGAAAAACTCCCCAGGACAGTTGACTAATAAACCGCATTAGCTACAGACGGCGTCCGTTATAGTTCATTCGCGCCAGATTGGTAGCTTAGGGTGTGTACGACACTGTCTAGAAAAAATTCAGTAGCTAAGGGTGTGTCGTACACCCTCGGCATTTGATTTACAGTATGGGTGTCACCCTGACTGTCTATACGGTAGGGTCGCGACTACAGGGGGTCAAAAGTTTCAAACAGCGGGGACATTATAACGTGAACGCCGCATTATATCTACTAAATATATACTCGGTTCCAATTTTAACATTTATTATTTCATTTAAATTCTCCCCTGATTACCGCTGCCTTGCGGTTAGTGTTTTCCCAAAGGCTGAGCACACCGCTTATTCCTGGTGTTTGGTGGAGCTGGCTTCCCACCAGTCAAAATTCGCCACCTTACTTTCATGATACACACATATAATAACACGGCGCCTATTCCTCGGAGGGCCTTTAATGGTCAATTGGCGTTTACAACCGCTGGGTCTACAATCCCGTTTTGTTCGGATGGTTTCAGACGCCAATACAACCACAGCTTGGACTCTGTCTCGGGGTTACACCACAATGGTAGGTTGGTCACAACCGTACTTCCTAATTAGGTTTACAACCGTATCTGCGCTAATAAATGTATTACATGCAACCACACGGAACCGAGTACGTTCTTCATCAGTTCTTATAATAGCACTAAATTTAGGGTGTTAGATTTTGACACATCTAGCAAAATATGGACTACAGTAGTAATTTTAACTGTAATACCAAAAATATTATTTATTTCAGTACCTGTAATAATTGTAATATACAATACGTAGGAGAAACAGATAGATATCTTAAAGAAAGATTTAGAGAACACAGAAATGCAATTTTAAGAAATAAAAACACATTAAATCAATTTGTGAACGTTTTAATAATGGCAAATGTAATATCAATCATCTTAGAGTACAAATAATTGAAAAAATAGACGACAGCGAATGGATGGGGACAACAGTGCGTCAAACATACCTTCCAGAGAAGCCTCCTGGATTTCACAGTTACGTACTAAAATCCTCTACGGTTTAAACGATAAACATACATAGGTGGAAGAAGATAAATCACTACTCTTTAGTATGCTTAATAATTATAATTACAAACTTTATAAACTTCACAAAAAAGACAACGAGGAGAAATACGGAAATATTAGAAACAAGCACACGATTAACCCTACAGACTTCTTTAATTCACTAAATAATACCAAGTTATGTCACACATGCAAAATTATTTGCAATACGGTCTTTAATTCCAGTAAAGGTCATACTAAACACATTAGCCATTTCCTAACTCAACTAATATTAATACTCCTCTTCCCTATTTAGACATCCTAGATGACGTTCTAACGCACTATTTAGAAAGAAATAAGTTAATTAAATTTTAACAATAAAGTGTATGATCAGCTATTTATAACTCAGATCATTAAATCAGAAGAAATATTTAACATATGGCCAACGAATATTAAATCAGACCAAAAACTTTTTAAATTCCTTAAACCAGCTGTAACCTTCAAATAAAATGTCCCTATTAGGTCCCGCTTTTTCAAGACAAATAGCGTTCAATGACCCTAAACTCCTACTTAGTCACACTTGCAACTGTTCTTCTAGTGCTTATGTCAACAACTACTACGGACATGTAATAAGTGGTAAATGAGATGCCATACAAAATTCAAAACTAAGAAAACTCTTTGAGATGGGACCCAAATTTAGTCAGATGGATGAATTTGTACCGAACAACTTCATTTCTTCTTTGAAATTGGTCGTCGATAACTACTTTACCAAACTGAAAAATAGGACCAGAATTCCATGCGAACTCATCGATGATTGGGATAACTTACTAATCCAACCTTTTAAACGCAAACTAAATAAGGTTAAACATAACCCTGGGGGTAATCGACAACTACTCTAGATAATAACATGTTAGAATGTCTTCATGAATTCAAATCCAAATTTATTATTACCACCACCGACAGAGAAAGTCAAAATTATACGCTTACTTGTAAAAAATTTATGTAGAACAAGTTTTTAAAGAACTGAATATTACAGTTAATAACAACAAAGGCTATTAAAAATCTAACATGAGTATAGAAGAAGCTAACAGTTTTCTACTTAAACTAGCCGAAAAGTTATCACTTTTACCTGTTGACAACAATATTCGACTTCATTTTGTTCACATTGTTCCTACATTCCGCAAGACTCCTTCCTATACAACTCCGAACTATCATTTGCAGCAATAAAGCCACTACTGAAAATATTTTCTCCACCTTAGGAAAGGCTTATGCAATCCATTGAAGCCGGTTATTGTAACTCAATAGATTAATATACAGGTATTAACTCCTTCTGGATTATAGATAGAGACAAACTAATAGTTAAAACAATTACAGAACTCAGCAAGGTTCTGAAATGCTATAATATTAACACATATAATTTTACTACACTATATACTACCCTGAAACATAATGAGATTATTAATAATGTAGAACAGCTGCTAGACGTAATTTTCAAAAACAGCAATAAAATGATATGCGTGTCCTCTTTTAAATGTTTTTGGACATATAATAAAACTTCTCACCCGAATCGATATTATTTAACAAAAACCGATATAATTAGGCTCCAAAAAGCGCTTATTTTTAATACATACTTTACGTTCGGCAACTGTGTCTTAAAACAAACTATTGGTATACCCATCGGGACTGATGCAGCTCCTTTTATCAGTACTTACGTCTCCATAACTATGAACGTAATTACGTATGTAAAAATATTAAATACCGCAGAGACATTTGTGATCCTTTAAAGTTCACTTTCAGATACATAGGCGACCTCACTGTGATTAATGATTCGGTGACAGTCATAACTCAAAAACGGCTTCTCTAATCGATGTCGATCAAAATCTACACCTTGATGGCAGCTAGTGGGCTTTTGAGAGTTAGAATTTACGTCTTTACATAATGTTAGTTGGAACGTTTATTTTCATTTTTTACATTATAAAACAAGCAAATTTTTTGAATTTCTGTGGAAAAGCCTTTAACTCCGTAACTTAATTACGGATGTAGTTAATTTTAGTTTCAGGTTTTACAGATATTCTTCCTATTAATCAGAAATTTCTTATCACGAGATGTAATTCCCATCTTTTATTGAAATTGCAAAATTATTTGGAAAATTTACATTTAAAAAAAATTAGTTAAATATTTTCAGACACTTTTTACAGAAGCGAGTATGTCGGTACTGGATGCGCTAAGCATCAGAGAATTTGCTATAATTTAATCAAATTGTTGAAAATTGTGCTTTTAATTCTATAAAGTTAATCTGAAAGAATAAAAGCATTTTGAGTGCCGTATATTGAATAAATATATATTACGCTGATATATATACTCCGCTGATGTTAATTGTTGCCACTTTCTTCAGTTCTTCAGCACACATCCTCGCCGCGGTACAGGTCAGCTGCAGGGGCCGGACGCTATAACTTTAAAAAAATGACAGCTTAGAGCGGGAGCTCGGGAAGCTTGGAGCGGGGAGTATATGGTTTGTATAGTGACGGTTCTCGATATATTGGGAGAATCGACTTCGGTTCTCGATATATTGAGGTGCGGCACCGTCAGCGCATCGTATTGGCTTGGCACCTATGGCGCCTCCAGGATGAATAAACCGACCTGTTAGTGAAGATAGTCCGACGTCTTAGGGGTAGTAATTACCCTTATTCCCGCCCCTATGAGCACGTAAGGTATAATAGGGATTTAAGCGTGAAAAAGCATGGGGATATTTTAAATGTAAACGTAAAAATATTATAGCCTTCTGAGCGTGGCTTGCGCTCACGACTGTTAAAAGCTTTAGTATTCAGCTGTTTTATACCATATATTTATAGCTTTTTAATTATTAAGTACTCAGCAATCAAGTAGTGCGTTTAGAAACGGAGTGTGCTTCAGAATTGTTTTCGGTGACTCCAATTTTGTATATGGTACATGTCTTAGCCAGCTCAGGTGACTGTTATACCCTGAATTACCACCAAAGTTTTGCATGTTTAATCTTTCAATGAAAAAAGACTTATATCTGTAGTAAAATTTGACTCAATGTTCTATCTATAACAGTTTTTGATAATTGAAGAGATCTTTGTTACGCAACACAATCAATAGTATACTATCTATATTATATATAACGCACTTTAAATCTCGCAATTCTACACCGTATAGTAAATATAAAATGCATGTAAATTAGTAAATTCACGTAAATGACGGTCATTCCATGTATTGCGTGACATGAAGTTGAAAATATTGATTGACCATTTTAAATTATTGCTTGTCTTGCGTCGCGAATCTAACTCCGATTTTTTGACGATACTGGGGCGGCTTTAGAGAATAAAAATCGGAAGGAATAAAAATCTTCACCTGCTGCTAGGATAAATATCGCTTCAGAATACTTCTTCAGGTTCTAAGGTCCTATGCACAGTTATATACGAGCCGAAATGAAGGTTACAGCTTGACGGCTGCGAGAAAATGTTTTTGGTACTATAAATTTTCCATAATTTAATGCCATAATCAAAACTACATGGAACCTTGGTCTGCAATATGCAAAAGAATACCCAAAAGTGACGGTGTTAGCTCTTCTACCATGCATTAATATGTATTTTGGTGGAAATTGCAAGTCAACGCTTTAATATTACCATTTCCTAGCTAATAGTGTTCGCGAATGTCATAAATTTTTTGCACTATAAATGGGTTCGTTTGCCTTTACGCATAAAAACCTGTCCGCGAATATTGATGTGCTGATATAATACGGGGTAGCGAACACTGATCTCACACTTCAATTAAATGAATCACTAGCAAAATGTCGAAAATATCAAGAGTAATGCAAAGAAAAATGAAATCCAAGAGGTTTATCGCATGAAATCCATATTCGTACGTTCATTGTTTAAATACTAGTTTTCACCATATATATTAAACTGAAGACGTTCGCGAACATCACACTTGAACGGGCATTCCTAATAAACCAGTATCATAGTTCAGTCACAGCAGTTGTCCTGTAAATTATAAATTGTGTTATTGTGGAAACGGCGTTAGCGATCGTTTTGAATATAATTATTATAACAGTAGATTATTAAGTTCTCGAACAACGTTGTAAAATGAAAAACTGTCGTGTTCACGCTCGATAACAAAATCGAAAATTCACGACTTTAACCTTTAGTCGAGAAGTATTAAGGTGTTCGCTAACAATTCAGAAGCAATCAGTAAGCAGTCTATTTCTTGTTCATTTACGTTTTGGATGCTTTACCTAATAGCGCCATTTTTGGTTCTCATATAATTTTATGGATTGCGTGTACACTGAACAAGCGAATGCCAATTTCTAAATTCAAAAGAGTATAAAAGGCGACTCAGATTAAGTTTATCTGATACGTTACGTACTCCACAAAATGTGAAGTTCAGTATCCCCAGACGGGTTCTGTCCTGAGACTAACCATATGAAGACCGCCCCCCCGAGCACCTCTGCCAACAACGGCTACCGCTGAAACATCGGAGCGTTAGCATGTATCATTTAGACCTATTATGCAGGTACTGGTCTGCTAAATTTATAAAATTTATGAGCACAGAATTTAAGCTAATTATTAAACTTGTCAAGTTTACTATTTTCGGAATACATGGGCCGAGTTAACATTTAATTATCGATAGCGAAGCTATAGCTACACTGCGTGCTTAAATTTGATTTGTTTGTTGGTTAACTAAATAATTTTTTAGGTTCCATTTTTATAGCTAATTTTAGAGTTTGCCTTTGAAGTTTTGCAAATCCGTGTACCCCACTACCCTTATATGTGAAACGTTATTAACAGATTCAATCAGCCCGGTTGCATACTGTTATGATACAACTAAATAACCGTAATTACATATAATTATATTGCTAAAGTCAAAAGCAATTATTCTACTAAATTGGATCATTTCAGCTGCACTGAAATTGCTTAAATACATTTTGGGTTAAAAATATTAATTCATCAATTTAGCTTAATTATCTAAAACGTAACATGTCTAAATTCTCCGAATCCTATTTTCGGGGAATTGTTCTATGTACTATAAATGTATGAACATCAGCGTTAATTAGCAAGTATAACTGGTTACCCTAACTGGGAGGAGAAACGGTGCGAGTGCGGCTCATCTGGGCTTAGTTGCAATCCCAAGGTGTCAAATTCATATTCCAGAGCCCCCACTAAATTCTGTCAATCATAACACAGCGTTAACGCTTAAATGGAAGCACTGGAACTCTATACCAAATGCTTAATCAAAACCATAGTGTCCTGTACTCCTTTCTCCAATGATAAAAACAAGTAATTATTTAATGTTTTAAATCGCAAATTTTAAGAACAGTTATAATTTGTAGAACCATTTGTCATTGTGGACCCCTTGCACTTGTCGTATTTGATGCATACGCCACAACTCCTTTTATTGTTTTCAGCCACACCGAAAACATACATAAACATTGTGTTCCTCTTTATTAATCTATGTTTTTTCTATATTTTGAAAAACTGGCAAAAATTTGACATGGTTATATCTTTATAAAGTTAGCCTCTTTAGCCTCATGCAGGATTAATAGCCTATCCAATGTGGGGATTAAAATAATGAAATCATGATGTTTAATGGCTTAAATAATAATATAAGCCCATAGATTTGCCGCAATGAGCAGTTACATCACTTTGGATGTATATATTTGTTAAACTTTGAATCATATCTCAAAAAGGGCTGCAGTGACGAAGAAAGCGTAAGAAAATAATAGCTGTAGCTTTCTATGAGAAGATTCTGCAGAGCGTGGTCCTCATTTTCAGATACGATGCCTCTGGTGAGAATTTTAACCTAAAATGCTGGTGTACCACCAACGACCAAAATCAAAAAGTGTTCAATCCGTGTTGGTTTTCTCGGAATATTAGTCGTAAATCATTGGAGCAGCGCAAACACAAAGCTAAAGGTGCACAAAGATACTCTGTTATGCGTTGATTAAAAAACTGCAAAAAGCTATCAAGCTAGTAAAGGATTAGCGGAATTCAGACGGGCAAAAACAAAGTTTTACAACAGTTATGCTCTATTAGAAGAAACGCAGTGGCTCGAACAGCTCGGTCCGTTTCAATAACGGTATTAAACAAATGTAAACAGCAGCAGCAATGTTATTTGATTCAAATGTACAGGGTCACCACATAAAATGTCGGAAAATCTTTTCTGCAATATGCTCCTCAAATAATGCAATACAATTCGATGTTTAAGTGCTGTAATGATTGCAATTGTACAGAAGTTTCAAAAGTTTCCGCCAAAACTATTTCGAGTTTTTATGGTGTTTCCATTGTGTTTCTTCCGCGCACTTTAGTAGATTTTTATTTTACATTTTTGGTTCGAAATATTATCCGACAATCATGGTAGGTGTTGACAATATCTCAATAAAAATACATTAAAGCGTACCTCACAAAGGAAAATTTTATATTTTCGTGTAGTCTTATTGAATTTTGAGTGCAGCGACTGAAACAAGGGAAGCAAAGAAGGGGAAATAGGAAATTTGGCAATGTCTGTTGTTGGAATTTTTAGGTTGACAGGCACAAATCAAATTTGACGGAGCGGATTGTGTCGCGGGATAGTTCATTTCAGACCTGTAGAGTTCTATTTGTGCTGTTTAGTTCTAACCTCTTAGCTCCTCTAATCGTGATTCCAACATTGTCCCTTAAAAATCGGGCCAAAAGGGCACGAGTCGGGTCCCGAAAGCCTTCTAAAATCACGTTATTTATTGTATCTAGACAACCAGTCTGGATATATGAGCCAAATCGGTCTCAATTTGTAAAGATTTTGTAAAGATCTCTATAAGACTGTATATATACTTTGTTACGCAGCTCTCTCTGGATGTAGGATTTGGTTCAAAAAGGGTTTTACATGGCCGATGAGAGCCAAACACACGAAAACGGTTATATAATAACCATTTGAGCTATATGGGTGTTATTGGTCTCATTTTGTAGCGCTATTCCCCCTCTAAATAATTGAAAAATGTGTGTTGCCATTACCATTATTTACGCTGTAGGTTTGGGTCAAACCCTTTTTTTCAATGGGCCCATGACACGTAAAATACACGAAAACAACAATATTTGCGCAACTGCTCTGGTTCTCGTTTTGTAAGCTAAATTAACCCCCTATGTAATTGCACATTGTGAGTCCCTGAATGCGCAACAAACGGATATATCTCTTTAACTATTCAAGTAAGATGACTGATATTAGGCTCATTTTGTAAGCCGATGCTCAAGAAAACTCATGTAAAGCTGTGTACGTCTCATTAAATTACATATACAAAACGCCGAATCCACCACGTTGGCGATAATACAAGGTGCTAGTATTTATAGATTTAGTCGGATATAGTTTAAGCGTTTGAAAATACGTGAACGCAAAGTTAGTTGGAAAAAAATGGTATTGTTTTCGTTGAATATATGTTTTCTTCAGTTGGCAAATGGAATTTTTAGATCACCTGCTTAACCTCCCTGTTTGCAAGCAGCATTATTTTTATCTGACTTTTGTTATAAGAATTTCCTTATATCAACGCTAATCCATCTTTAGTGTATATAGTCTAGATTTGCGTGAGATTACGTTTTAAATGAAAATTTCTTTCTCCTATATCAACTCTAAGCCATCTTTAGTGTATTAGTGAATATAGTCTAGGTTGCTTGAAATTACGTTTTAAATGAACGTTACGACTTATAAATTGCTTATATACTCTTCAATGCTCCTTAAATGGTTTCTTTTCGGTGTATATACTTTCGTATTGTTTCGAGTGAATATGCTTTTGTGTTTGGTTAAGTAAGTTAAGGTGCAAGCTATTGCCATACCGTAGACGCTTTACATTTGTAGCAGCTACACGTTACGATATAGGTATATATCTTCATCATAAATTTAGGCTTAAGTAAGCAATGTCCTCCTAAGCTCTAGTAAGCGGTTAATGTAGGTGTAAAGTCTTATTCTAGAAAGAAAAGCTGTGATTTGAAGGATTAAATATTAAAATACACTTGTCTCGGTACAAATAACACCTTATCAAAGACATAAGTGATCGCTACTAAGTCAAATTCACAACTATTGATCTTTGCTATGATTGCAAGCAAGTCATTCTAAAGCGGTGTTAACCACACGTTTCATCAAAATTAAATGTTTGGCCTTGCCCGCTGAGTTAATATCGTTGCTGTCGTAAAGTTGTGGTGGACGTGTTTTAACTGTCGGGTTTGAGTTTAATCCAGTTTATTCACTTGTGTCTCTGGCACCATTTGTTTCTATTCATGGGAAAATTCCTATATTGGAAAAGTGGCTATTTGAATAATACTGTATCAGATATGATTCGAGGTGAGCTTAGTTATCACCATAGGATATCTCTGTGTGATATTTGTGTTTATCAAACTCCGAATAATTACGCATAATTTCAAACGCTGTTTATTGCGTTTCAGTAGTTATTTTAACATGATATAAATATAAAACGCTCTTTATAATCATCACACTTTAAGGATTAGCCAAAAAAAATCCTATTTTCTTCAAATTTCATAAATCCTTGGAATACGTATATAGCTCTTCTTTAAACCTTAACAAGTGGACATTTGCTGAAAAAGCAGTTATAACACGAAATATTGCAACAAAATCTTGAAATATTTAGCACTATTTTTTCTGTCATTAGTCTCAACCAATATTGTTTGATCAGTATGAACTAGATGCTGCGCTGAGATGGTTAGGTTTTGCGCCACTGCTTTTAATTGGTTGCTTACCTGATATAACATTTTGACCAAATGTACCCACAACCAATAAACTCAATATCAATAGATAGATATCAATTATCCATGGCTGTAGCTTAAGTACATCGGAGTATTCTTTGTAAAGACACAGACGATAGCAGTAATATTTGGGCGGTTGTAGTCCGGAAAATATATTCACCACGTATTTCGTAGCTACACATAAACTTTGTCATGAACTCAACAGTATACGCTTGTCACAAAGTCGAGGCATACATAGGAAAAACATGATCTAAATAGAACCAACAATTTCACATCAATAAGTTTTGAGAACGAAATAAACACAAATGTTGGTCGACATATCGCTTTTAGCACTCTAAGGTGAGATTATATGAAAATATCGACGGCATAAAATATGCAGCTTATAGGTACACCTACTGTAAAAATGCAGCTTATAGGTACACCCACTGTAAAAATGCAGCTTATAGGTACACCCACTGTAAAAATGCAGCTTATAGGTACACCCACTGTAAAAATGCAGCTTATAGGTACACCCACTGTAAAATGCAGCTTATAGGTACACCCACCGTAAAAATGCAGCTTATAGGTACACCCACTGTAAAAATGCAGCTTATAGGTACACCCACTGTAAAAATGCAGCTTATAGGTACACCCACTGTAAAAATGCAGCTTATAGGTACACCCACTGTAAAAATTTAGACCATACACCGCCCCTCATCGTAAAACCATAAATACGGCAATAGCTACGCTATTTTTACACAATATTGGTTGTTTTTGCCTCTTATTCAGTTGCTAAAAGGGTTATCGGATAGATGTCAGGCCCGCAATTGCAATGGCATAGATCTCCTGGCCATGACCCAGTATTGTGAAGAATTTTATAATTTCACTTTGGGTGTTGCTATGTTATAGACGAAAACAACAAAATTTTTGACACAATTTTTTTGTTTAAAAGTGGGTTTTTATTTTATCCCTGCTCATGGAAAGAAACACAAACACAGTAATGTTTCCACTAGGATGTGCCCATGGTAAATTGCAGTCAATGGTAAAAAATTGCTTATATCCCCTTTGCCGCTCCTGAGCCACACGTATTGTTGTAACAAAACTTTGGTTAAGCGCGGTAACCTAACAACACGATAATCTGTCTTTAGCATAAAGCTTTGAAACTACTAGTTTCTAATTTTGCGCATTTTATGGTGTGTTTTGCATGAAGTAGTACCTGTCGCAATAAACTCTATAACGCTGATACTCACGCATGCCTACAACTTGGAACAACATTTGATTATTTCCAAATTGGAGTTCAGGAACTAGAGGGTCAGACCTACTTTTGCCCAATTAATATTTGGTATGACCTAGGATAAACGAACGGTAATAATTTACCACTTTACGTAATGTCGAAATTACATTACAGACGTGTACACTTAGCTTAACTTCTCCGTAGCAAATTATTGTTAGCCAGGTATAAAATTGCGATTTTTGAGCCGAATTTATAGGCTATTATTATAACTTTATTAACTCCCGTTTCGTTCAAGCTAAAAATTGTGTCCAAAGGGAATGAAACAGGAGGCCTTCCACATGCGCAGCAGACGTGCAAACCACCGCTTCATGCTCCTGCTTGATACAGCTGCTAATTAGTGCCATAATTCCAACTGGCGAATTGACGCCTTCGCTAAAAGTAATTATATTGCGATATCACTACACAACACCTGCAGCCAGCTGTGGAGCAGGCACGTTTGGGCTCATTACTCTTTGCGTAGACTGATCTTCATGGGCATTACGTTAGGCTCACCAAATATAAGTTATGATTATTATTTTTGTTGAACCGGGTCAAGCTAAAGAATGGGTCCTCCGTGGATCCACCTGAATGGTTGATATTTAGAGTTGTTATTCTAGGGAGCGAAGCAAATTAACATTTCACAGATAGTTATTAATTCTATATTACTTGATCTCAACAGAAAACATTTCATGTTAGCTTTCAATTGATTCTCTGTTTTAAAGGCAAATTAACATCGCGTTATTGCTATCGTACTATCGTAGGTAACGAACAACTCGCACAGTAAGATGCTTCTTGGTTTTATCAAGTTTACTAGCGAAAAATCATCAAGTCAGTCAACTTGTAAATTAATATATAGCAAGCATTTCAAAAATAAACAATGTTTGCATTTGTTTTATGATGATATTTTTTCTTTCTATTTTTTCGGCATTTTTGCAGAAATCATCGGTCTTTGACGTCCGACTCCTTTCAGAAAGCGTCATTTCTAGATTTTATGTGTTGTAATTATTTCTCTACATATTGCACTTTTGAACTAAGTTGTTGTTGGTTCCCAATCCTGAAAATACCAGATGCTATAACTGTTTCTGGTAGGAACCTGCATCTTTGAAAGATCTGACGTTCAGTTTTATAAATTGAATAAATCATACAACAGAAACTTACAATTTTCATTGTAACATAGATTATTTATTTGCATGCATGCAAATGTGAAAGGATCCACGAGCGATCATTCATTGGACTAGGCGGGATTCGAAACCAGGCCCCTAGCTTGCAAGACTAACGCACTGCCACAACACCACAGGCCCCGATCACAACGTGTTCAGCTACGCCATATATGCTAGCGTAGTGAGATGCTACAAATGTTTGAGACTATGTTAGAAATCAGTTGTAGCATAGACAGCTGTGTGTTCAAAGATTTGTACGTACGGCAAACTGGTTGAAACTTATCCTATCGCACTTGTTTAAATTCGGCACAACTGCGCGTACAAATATTTAAAGGTACGATTGCCCATGCTACAAGTATTAATATTTGTATTTCAGCCAGATGTTGTTAACGGTTTCGATCTAGTATCTAGTTTGCATGGCTATTAGCTGCTCGTCTCACAGTTAGTTCATGCTATGTTCTATTTAAAATAATTGGGCAAATATTATTATTGATAAAATTGTGGTTAGTTGTAAGTGGCTGTATGCTCTTTCTGATCTTAACTGTTTATTTACCACATGTCTGTCTATTATTTTTGCCATAACAGGATCTTTCATCTGGTCTATATCTCACATAGACAGTGTAACTATTGACAATGCATAACAGTTCTGTGTAATAAGGCTGGCTTGACCAGCAATAAACTATGTTGTTGTTATGCTTATGACCTTACGATACAAGAAGCAACACATTTTTTATAGGTTATATGAAAGCTACCAGTTTGATGAGCAGTGATGTATCATTCTGTGTATGGTTTCATGTTGACATTTTGTAAATATTCTGAATTGGCACCACATTTTTCTTAATGAATTTGTGGCGCCGAGTTTTCACTGCAAAATGAAAATAAACACGATATTGGGCGATTGCATCTCAACGTCCGAGATTAATATCAATCCCTAAATTCTATAACTGAGCCGTAATTACCGATATTGGCGCCGTGCGCACATGTGCTGATAGGGAAGAGAGTTATACCCCTGATGCTCGAGCCAACCTTCCCCCTCGGCGTATCGATGATCTCATCCCCGGAATGTAACCTAATGCTCCCGGAATGTGGAACAGCCCTCCCCCCCCTCGCGCGCGAAAACTCTTACCAAAAATAGATAATGGGGGAAATTGGCAAAAATCATGCCAAACAGCGGGTGTAAATGGCAAAATTCGAGAAACATCACGTGGCTAAGGTTACGAAAAATGATGAGTCCTACGTATGGAGTGTCATGGCAGTAAACTTGACGGTTTTATTAAGAAACAGGATTCTAATGAAATAGACGATTTACACTTCGATATAGCTTTGTTACTTTTCCGTAAGCCACAACAGAGCAAAAAACTACAAATTCAAATCTGTACTGATGATCATTTTGGTTTGATTTCATCCTTTTAGAATATTGTTTATAGCAGCGCGTAGTAGTAATCAGTCTGAGTTAATAACTAGAAATGTCACAGGGTGACAACAATAAGTTCATGCTTATTATAACAAGTACACATAGTATTTTTACAAAAAAAACAGTTTGTCATTTTAACTTGGATGTTTTCTTTACTGCGAATGGCACGATATTGTGTTTAGCAAATAAAATAATTCTTGTACTTTAATATTGTGATTCTAACAGCACCTGCAGGTGTTAATCATAATATGACATTAGTTACGAGTCACGAAACTTGATTTATAAATCTGGGAAAGCCGTAGTTATCACGCTAGAAAGAGAAGATGTTGTCTTTGTTGATTGTATTGGCATTGACAGTCAGAAATATTTCTGGCATTTAACTAGAATTTTCGACTGGGATAAAATATATCCTTTTATGAGCTATAACTTCAGGGCAGCTGGACTTGCACATCTTTCAACGCTTACTTGTCCTTACGTGGTATCTTGCTATAAATCATACTGTCTCAATAACTTCTCCACTACTGAACAACGAAATTGAAACCTTCGTTTTTGGCCAAACAACATTTTAAACTATACTTATTATAATTTTTGAGTGATTTAATCGGTTCGCGACATGTCTCTTTATCCCTTAAGGTCATTCGGTTTCACTGGTTACAAGAGATAACTGTTGCTGATCATATAAAAATCAAGTAGTGTTTGATACTCAAGTGTCACAGTGGAGCGGAGCGTAGCCTTGATGTGTTCATTCAGAATTGATCTAGTTTGATTTCGACTTTGTTCAACAGAATTTGTCAGCAACTGCAATGCATTGAGAAATAATTCTTTCTATATCTTAGCACACATCTAATTTTAGTTCCAACATAAGCACGATACTAACGGTTTAGGGAATGCTTTAATGAGTGCTTAATGTAAACTCTTACGTTAAACAAATTCAAATTACGGTGAACCACACCTGTTCGTTTGTCTACGAGGCCGGTTCACTATTAATTCATAATCGGTTGTCGTTAGTACCATTCATTAAGTCTGTTCACTGAGGCCCAACTGTCACTTTACTGTGTGCAACAATTCGATATAACTTATTATATTGTTCTCAATTTGTTTTTAAACAATTTGCGTAAAAACCCAAGGATCAAAGCCATACACGCTCATAGGGGAATAGGGGTTTACCCCCGAAGCGTCAGCGGACCTCCTCCTGGACGGGAAGCGCTGACCTCTTCCTGCAGGAGGCCTCATCTCCCATGACGATGAAGACGCCGCTTCCTCACTCCGAACCGGCTGACTCCCTGGGATACCGAAGACCGAACCCTCATTGTCCCGGCTACCCCCTTTCCTATAGCATGTATGGCTTGTCAAAGTTTTGTCATAGTTGTGTATTTGTTTAAATAAAACAGCAGATTAAAACTGCATAACCATTTATTTAAGCTAATGACATGAATCTTAGTAGTCTCAATTGAAAGAGCGTAAAATTTTCAATTTTTTACATTTTTAATTTTCGCAAGTATTCAAAAGATGAAAATATTATCTAGTGCAAAATCATGTTCCTTAATTGTTCAATATATATGATACTCACGCAGCGGCAGCAACAAACAGCACTGTTAACTTCGTTTTTATTCAGAGCTTCAAGAAGGCTGGTTGTTTCCTAGTCGCGTTTAACGGAATTTAGGTATGAGTTAGGTATTCGTGGATCCAGCTTTTAATCAACGCACTAGTTAAAACACATAAGTACCCAGAACTTATGAACGTTTTTATTGTCTTAGCAATCAAGTAGTGATTACGCTTCAGAATTTCGTCTTACTGCACATGACATGTGTTTACGACCGTGTATTTAATCAAAATATATAAGTCGACGCGCGTACTAAAATTTGATACATTTTTCGAACATGCTCCTATTAATTATGCATCATTAACAGAGAAGTGCGTGCACGAATTGCACACCGTAAGCTATTATAGCGACCATATTGTAAGAAAACAATACTGTCATAGCATTATGTTATTTCAAAGGCGGCACCAATATCAAACTGGAGGGAGGCAGATATCGCACTTTTTAAGGCGCCATTATCAAACTGGTGCGAACTATCATTATCAAAGTGGAGGGGGCCAATATCAAACTGGACGGGGCACCGATATCAAGCTGGAGGTTGGCACCAATATCAGACTTGAGGGGGCACCATTATCAAACTCAGCGAGCATTATATTGTTGCCACAATACCAACTAAATGCTTTTGACGCAGTAAAGACTCCAGCGTTCTGCGGTTGTGCAACTCAAGCCAATATTATTGTAGCTTCAATATTTTTGCTTCTGTTATTGAAGGTGCAATAAGAGCCAATGTTATTGTAGCAGCAATATTTTAGTTTGTGCTATTGATTGCGCGATGATTGCAATAACATAATGCCATGAGAATATTATTTTCTTACAACATGGTCGCTGCAATAACTTACGGTGTGCAATTCGTGCACGCACTTTTCTATGAGTGATGGATTAAGCAAAAAGTGTGTCGCGTTGATCGTAGACTGTTTTTGGTTCAGTAACTACCGGATTTCATCGCGTCGTATATAACCTCAAGTTTAAAATAACGTAACGAAAAAATGACTCGGTCACATTACATTTGAAATTACGAGCTACCTATTAGAAATTATCAGCCGTCGGGGTGTGACTAACCCCCTGGGAACGAGTATCCGATTCTCAGGAGTGGGGTTACCCCCACCCGTATTAGTACAATGCGGCGATAACTTTTGACCCCTGTTGTCGCGACCCTACCGTATCGACAGTCATGGTGACACCCATACTGTAAATCAATTGCCGAGGGTGTACGACTTACCCCTAGCTACTATATTTTATCTAAGGGTGTATCGTATACACCCTTAGCTACGAATTTGGCGCGAATTAACTATAACGGACTCCTTCTGTTGCTACTGCTGTATATTAGTCAATCGTGGCGTGTAGACTTGTTTAAATTCTCGATATTTCTATCTAAGTCATATGAACGTTGAAGAAATAATTTCGCACACTCTCTATAAAACTGCAAGAAGACACGGTATCCCTAGCTAGCTACCTTTGAAAAAATTTATTAAAAACATGGCGGTGTCTAAGACACCCTGTTGACGACAGTCTACCTGACACTGTGTGGTGTACATAGGTTCCAAACGTTGGCGACACTATAACGTGAACACGTATAAGGATAATAAAAGAGCTAATAAATGGTTATTTTAGAACATAAATATTGTAATGCAAGCTGTACGGAACTATAGTAAACGTCCTATTTACTAAACACCGGTGATATATTATTTATAAATTAAACTTCCTGGTAATTTATATCTCCTAATTTTCTGTTGCGGGTAGCGCATAACATTTATTTCAACACGATTCTGCTCGGAACCCATACCCGTCCGAAAAAATGCGCAACTAAATTAAAAATGACGCCGCTGACCATCCTATTTTGTTTTTTGTAAAAATTTTTATCACCGAACTTTTTCTTGTCGGTCAGAAAATGCTATTTTTTGTTCGCGAGTATCAAATATGTTCGCGAACAAGATTCTGTCGGATTTGCATTAACAAGGGGCTTGTTCGCGAAGAGTAATTGATAAATAATGTGACAATCCCGTCAATAACGTTCAGTTACATTATATTTGTTCGCGAACAGATGCGAATCCTGTTTCAACGCTATAAAATGTTATGGAATTGTCATAACCCGGATGAACACCTTTAAGTGTGGCTAGCAGTGAATCGAATTGTATATCCTATTTGTTCCGTAACAATGGATGTGCATTCGACATCGGCAATTTAAAAATAGGATGGTTAACAGGGTCACTTTAAGTTAAGTTGCGCATTACTGGATAACCTGTCAGAGAATTTTCGAACAGTATTTTTATTTGATAAATGTTTTACTTGTTTGATTATTAGTGAACTGATTCAACATTCAAGGGTATGTGTCTGGCCAATGTTGTCATTTATACGATCTACCCATAACAGTGCCGTGTAAAGTAGGAAATATCAATCGACACATAAAATTGCAAGTGACTGAGGTCATATGGTTGGTCCAGCGTGCGTAGTTGCGTTATATTTCTTTATACCATCCTGTTGTGTACGGAAGCGTCGAGATTGTGCGGGGATTATTCTGTTAACGCAACGCCGATTCCCTATGAAGTTGCAGCTTCAAACACGCCGCATAACCATTGTTTGATCAGCCGCACACTTTTGACAGGAAAAACTTATCGAACATATCTTGGAATGAACCGTCACACAGAATCGTCTGACGCCGATAACAATTTTTAATGTTCTTTGCAGAATATGAAAGAAGTAAATAAAAAGTACTCACGCGTCCAGCTGGTTATTAGATCTAGTTTTTGTTAATAACCATACTTCTTTTAATGTTAATGTTTCTGTTTCATCTTTTTTTTACATCTGATCACTATGGGTTGTGGCGTAATGTTGGTTTATTTAGTTATAAAGCTTATCAAGCCAAAGTCCATAAGTTTAAAAACTTCAAAAAAGCTAATTATAACAAAATTTGTAAGTATCTATCTGAAGTTTGAGCCTGAATGTTCTCTAATAATACAAGTGTTGACCAAACATGGAACCAATTTAAATCCACTGTTTTCTTCTGTATTGATAGATGGGGTACCCGTTACCGTATCGCCAAAGAAAAAATACTTTTCCTCATTTGAAGCACATAAAGCGTTTATGCTGCAGAACGGCAACACAAATTTTTGACTATGGCCATGCAGTTACAATTCAGTGGCTTCAATCTGCCCAAAATCAAAAATTTCTCGCCGATTAAAACGTAGTTATATTTAACAAAATATATTGAAAATTATATCATTGAGTATCAAGCATACCTTTCAGAATTCTGTTAAAAATAAATTTTCATTTTCCAGCCTATTGCCTATGCTTGTGAATGAAGCAGTTAAGTCCACGAATGATGGAGATAAAACTATTAAACGAATATTTTGCCTTCTGTGTTTACTGATAACAATTATAATATCACTATTAATTTGTCCCGTCCATATAACTATCTCAGCTCAGTAGTGATTACTGAGGACGTTATTAGGCAATGTTAAGTTACATTAAATCCTAATTTAAGCTGACGTCCTGATGGGATACCACAGTTTAATAAAATCAGAACTATATATAAGCCATTAGCCGTCTTACACAGAAATGTACGAGTTCGAGTCAAATTCCCATGGACTGGAAATTATCGCATACTGCGCCTATTCTTAACAAAGGGGATAAAGCAAATTCGGACCGATAAGTTTGTTATCATATATCGGTAAAGTTATGGAAAAAACTGTTTGTAAGCCCTTTAGGGATTTGCTTGAAGATAACAATTTCATTTTCAATAAACAATACAGATTCAGGCAATACTCTTCCAGTACTTCTCAACTATTAACAGTCTTAAATAATTGGACTAAGGATTTAGACGAGCAATGGTGTATTGATGTTGTTTACATTGCTTATAGTAAAGCTATCGATACAGTTTCTCATACAAAATTGCTTAAATCGTTTGAATTATCAGAATTACTGACATATATATCTGATCGCTACCAATATGTGCAAGTTGGTTCACCTAGATCAACTAGTTTACCCGTTCGTTCTAGCGTACCGCAAGGAAGAATACTACGACCTGGACTTTTCTCAATTTTTATTAACGATCTGGAAAGGTGCCTTAAATTATTATCAGTCTGCCTTTTTGATTACAATTATTTACGGATTTTGACTAAAAGTGCCACTCACGACAAAAACATTCTGACGTATACACAGTTTGCTCTGTTTCTATAACGAATTTCTGCGCAATCCATATTAAATTAATACACGCTGTTGTGATTCTTTGATAAGTCTCAGATACATGTCTTTCTATGGTGATTACTTAGTTATAGTTTTGTCTCTGATGCAACCTAACAGTGAAATATACACGGTCGAAAACTGTTGTGAAACCTCAATGTTCAAGGTAAAAAATTTTAACATTTAATCTGGGTTCATAAAAAGTAAGTGCATCAGTGACATGTTGTTGGTGCTGCTAAGCCCCGTTTATATCTGAACATCTTTTACCAACCGTGCGCAAATTGTTCGCAAAATAATAAAGGACATAGCTATGTGGTTTACAAAAAAGTGGGTGCATTAGTGATATGCTGTTTGCGCTGCTTAGCCACGTTTATATCTGAACATCTTTTACCAATCGTGTGCAAATTGTTCGCAAAATGGTAAAAGACATAGCTATGTGGTTTACAAAAATGTGGGTGCATTAGTGATATGCTGTTTGCGCTGCTTAGCCACGTTTATATCTGATCATCTTTTACCAATCGTGTGCAAATTGTTCGCAAAATGGTAAAAGACATAGCTATGTGGTTTACAAAAACATGGGTGCATCAATAACATGCTGTTTGGGCTGCCTAGCCACGTTTATATCTGAACATCGCGTTTTATGAACGTTTTAATAACGTGGCCTGCATTAAATTACGAGTCATTTGAACTGTGGTTCGGTTTTCCAAAGAGGTTTTAAACGCCCAGATATTCTCGTTTTAGTAATTTAGAACGGGTAGAAAGTAAACAGTAATGTACCAGACCAACATGGCAATAATAAGAACGGAAATTTTGTTAGAGTAAAACCAGCGATTATCAAGGTCTGACCCAAATAGCATTTTCGTCTGAAATATTCTACAAGGAAAATATTCAGGAAACATGCTGAAAATGTCGATCTTGTATTTTAAACATTCATCGCTTCCAGCTCATGTAAGATATTTCAACGAGCGCCACCCATGGCCCAAACGAGTATTTTGGCCAATTCTTCTCACCATACTGATGTCTCTTGATCTTTAAAACGCGTCGAATGTACCTGCTTTATTTGACATTTCCAACAACTGTGAAATACAATATTGAAGGTCAAACGCTGCCGTTTCCAGCTATCACTGTCTGCAGTTTGAATGTGATCAAAAGCGGAATGGTACAAAAGTTCCTGAGAGTGCAGAAATTCTAAATTTACGAAGCATATTTTCATGGCTGTTACGTTCTCTACTTTTATCAGACTTTATATCAAGATTAGTGGTTTGTCAAATGTGTGTAATAAAAATATTGCCTTTGGTTGAGACTGTTTTATTCGGCTTGTTTTTTCAATGTATACATGTTAACGGGATCATAAGTGTTTTTCGCAAGAGGCGGTCTTATATTCTGGTAATGCAGGTTTCACATAATAATGAGTGCAAAAAGTGGGCAGTTTTGTCTCTAACAGCCCTTTACAAGAGACAAAAATCTCTAACGGATGGCAATATGATATTTTAGTTTCTTGTAAACGGTTGCTAGATATTTTTGTCTCTAATGACTGCTTGTTTGATATTTAAATCTCTAGCAGGTAGCTGTAAGAGACTTTAGTCTTATATAGATAGCCAATAAATACAGAAATCTCTAGCAGCTAGCTGTTAGAGACTAAAATCTCATGTAGCTAGCCATATCAGATTATTGTCTGTAATGACTAGCTGTTAGAAACTTTTGTCTCTTACAACCAACTATAAAATACAAAAGTCTCTAATAGCTATCCATTAGAATTTCAAATATCTAGCGGTTGGCTGTTAAAGATTTTTGTACATTACAGCTGGATATAACAGACAAAAGTTTCTGACAGCTACCCATTAGAAACAAAAATCTCTTACAGCTAGCTTTACTTTATTGACTATAATAATTCCAAAATTGCGACATATCTTTAATATTGATGGCTTTTGAGCTACGGTGTCAAAAACAATGATTCAATAACGCTTGTACTGCGATTTTGGCACGATTCAGATTTTTAATGTGGATAACAGCGTTTATAAGCCAAGACAGTTAAAAAATTCCCAAAGTTGTTATTGATCTGGGCTGCTATTATTGATGTATTTAGATACTATTTATTATGTGCTTTCATTATGCTCTGGTACTCTACAGGTAACGAATCCCGATATACGTTTTTCTCTCAACCGTTTAAACCAAAAAGAACCAAATATATAACATAAATATTGTTTTGAATGCATCTAGCAGAACGGCTGCGTGGTTGAGGGTGGCAAATGAGAAACGCTATCAGGACAAAACTCGTTAGCTCACTCATTTTCAATATGCAAACTTTACAGTTTCGAAGGCAATTTACAGTTTCGAAGTTTGAAATTTATTGTTACCCATATAGCAACATTCCTAAGTTTGTTTTGTAGTTACAACGCAGCAGCCTCATCGCAGCACAGCATTCAAATGCACAATAAATAAATTGACTGACGGTTGGAAATATTTCAGCATCATAAACCACTAAGCGTAATAATTATTTTGCATCAGTCACACATTTTCAACCGCATAATAGTGTTGTTTGCAAACGTAAAGAACAAGTGGTAGTTGTCTAATGTTTGTCATATTTGAATCGTAAAGTGCGGAATAAATACGAGTGTGTTTCCCGTGGCGCTATAACACATCAATCGCATAGAAACGTGCATAATACGGCACATGTTGCAGTCAACTTATGTAACAATTTTAAGGAAGCTTGCAATCGTGCTTGGCTTCCTAGATTGTATTACAGTTTCAGTTTCAAAAGATTTAGATGCGGTTTAAATATCCATGTGCATAATGATTGGGTAATACCTAGGTCAGTAAACATGTAAAATGAGTCACAAACACCAAAATAAAGACACACATACAAAGCCTTAAAATTATTTATATTGCAATCATGTATTGGCGTGGTAGCGTTGAAATCAGACAGCAATTGGATCAGACCCGGCCTGATTGAAGTGGCTGCTGCAGGATCGGTCGTACAGCAGTAAACGATGCATTTCCTACTTTTGAAAACAACAGTGCATTGTAATATTAAAATTCAGTTCCGGACTGTGTTCCCTAATTGATAATATTGATCATTTTGTTAGTAGTTTTAGTTGTTCGTAATGCTGCGTTATTCAGACTTTATAGCTGAATTAAACGTAAGCTCGTACCGAAATTGTGTGTTTCCCAGGTGATTCACATCGCCGCATATGCATCATTCAAAGCTACCACAAGATGTTATTGCAAAAATGGTTAATGTTGCTTGTTTGATGTTCTTCATTCGAAACTAATGCCTTAGAAACTGTAAGGTCTACATATGAAAAGTAGTGAGCTAGCCAGCTTTGTCCTATTTGCGTTTCTCACTAGCATCCAGCCTCAGTCACGCAGCCATTCTGTTAGGCGCATCCAAAACAGTATCCATATTTTATGTATTTAGATGTTTTGTTTAAACGATTAAGGGCAAAACGTACATCGGGATTCGTTACTTATAGAGTACCAGAGCACGATGAAAGCACAGAATTAATAGTATATAAATACATCAATAAAAGCAGCGCAAATCAAAAACAACTTTTTACGAATTTTAGACAAGAACAACTTTGAGAATCAAAATATCTTAGTACAAGTTGTCGAAATGTCGAGACACAGCTAAGAACTTATTTGTCTGACTGATTTCATTTTGACTCGACACACTTTGTACAGTTTTAAGGCGGCAAGGGAGTTTTTATTCCGAGATAACATCTGACATGTACAGGTTTTTATAGTTCAATCGACTAGCCAAACCAATGATATGTTGCAAATTGGTTTCTCCAACTGTTGCCACAGTCAAGTCGAGTTCCAGCGAGTTGAGCTACCAGCCGCATGTATATCATTCAGTCTGTCAGATAACGCCAATTTCAATATTATAAATTATGAACAACAATTCGGTGTGATCAATTAACCACTTATAACGGTATTAGAAATACGGATGTGATCTATTCATATGCTGGCAGTTAATGACATCAGCGAGAATGTAGACTCAAACACCGGGAAGAGAACAAACACGGTAGAAGACTGCTAAAGCAAATTTAATCCACTCGATATTTATGGTAGTGCATAATTATATCGAAACATGGATGGAGAGGCTTTCATGATTTGAAAACATGAATATGGCGAAATATATTTCTGACATTCGAGCGAAATTTATAAACACGTTAAGACACTAAAAGACAAGTCGGCAATGAATTATATTCTATTAATATTGGAACGTCACAATCCTTTAGCATGTTTGTATTGTAGTTAAAAATTTGAAAGAGATCAAGAGAACACGTATCATGTTTTATCATCAAAGTCGCACCTTCGCAAAATCAAGCCTTAAACTCTTAAGCAATAAAATATTTAAACAGAAACTGTTCCTTATATACTGGAACCTTATTAAATGTGTTATACCTTATGAAATACGTCATCAAATACGGTTGAAATTAAGCATCAACAATGGACGGCTAATCTGGTAAAAACTTCAGCCATTTTGAAATGGTGTGATAATCTCTACCACTAGGGTTTTGATTAGTGATGGGCGAGGATATCCGGATATTCGGATATGATTTTCTATCCAGACATTATCCGAGACAATGTGATATAAGGACAGCCCAAATAACAAAATGACATTGCATTCCGTGATCAGTTACAAAATTTACGTTGTAATATAGTTCGACGAAGACTGACAAGCCATTATTTATAGCGATATTCTCTAACGACCTTTAGGAAAGAGTTTACAGACGCTGGTTTCGCAAGATGGTAGTTCTGGTGGTCGTTGTTAATCTATTTATCATACATGACCCCCCTTTAGTTCTTGGACCTTTCTTCGAGAGCCTGGTTTGCCCCTGACGATACCACAAACCCTCTGGTGCTGCACCGCCAGCACCCACTTCTCCCATAATAGCAAATTTACGCCGGTAATATTGTAGTGGCGAAGGTTCGGCCATTTTAATCATATATCAAAACCGAATGACCCTCCATTTCGTGAGAAGGGCCAATATCAAACTGGAGGGGCACAAATATCAAACTGGAGGTGGACCAATATCAAACTGGAGAGGGCCAATATCAACTGGAAGGGGCACCAATATCAAACTGGAGGGGCACCAATGTCAACTGGAATGGGGCACCAACATCAAACAGGAGGGGCACTAATATTAAACTGGGCGGGGTCGCCAATATCAAATTGGAGGGGGCACAACATCAAACTGGTGGGGCGACCAATATTAAGCTGGAGAAAACAGCAATATCAAACTGGAGGGGCTCGAATATCAATAATGAGCTTGCTGTTACAGATTTTTGTTTCTAATGCCTAGCTGTTAGAAACTTTTGTCTCTTATAGCCAGCAGTAACATACAAAAATCTCTTACAGCCAACCGTTAAATATTTGAAATTCTAATGGATAGCTATTAGAGACTTTTGTATTTTATAACTGGCTGTAAGAGACAAAAGTTTCTAACAGCTAGTCATTAGAGACGATAATCTGTTATGGCTAGCTGCAAGATATTTTAGTCTCTAACAGCTACCTGTTAGAGATTTCTGTATTTAGTGGCCATCTATATAAGACTAAAGTCTCTTACAGCTATCTGTTAGAGATTTAAATATTAAACACAGTCATTAAAGACAAAAATCTCTAGCAGCCGTTTGCAAGAAACAAAAATATCATATAACCGTCCATTAGAGATTTTAGTTTCTTGCAACCGACTGTTAAAGACAAAACTGCCCACTTTTTGCACTCATTATTTTGTGAAACCTACATAAGCGAGTTGCTATTGGTAATAATTACTGTATGTAAATGTTTGCAACCTTTAATAGTTGGTGCATCAAGATTGACAATTTAAAAATTAATTATTGCGGATGTTGTTTACGAATATATTTCTTAAGGGGTTGTTGTTTTAGTAGATGAATTCGGATCATGTATTATTTCGGGTGTAATACCAGTTACTTATATATATTATGCATACCGCCGCAGGGGTTCCGGGTGCTAGAAGCCTCGGACAACACATCCACCCGAGTTCCCGATCTACCAGTGAGGGTACCTTCTCTACTATTTCACGCCTCCCCCGCGAGAACGCGAGAAATTTCAGCAAAAATGGGCAAAAATAGGGTGAAAATTGGCAGGAATGGGTCGTCGGGAGTGGGGCGTCAACTTTTTTCAGCACCTTTTCAGGTTCCCCTGAGGACCTCCCCGGAGAGCCTCTACCCCATTTCCCTGACATGACCTCCCCCCGGTGAGCCCTGCTACCACTCCTGACACTTCGGAGCGTGAGCATGCATGATATATAGGTATATATCGTAGTTTTGTTGCGCTACTTTTATTTTTCGACTGCCAAAAATCAAAGTATAATTAATGTTGATAAAGATAACATTTTGTTGCATGAAGCGTTCTAAACTATAAAATCAGATACCAATTATTTCTGTTCTAAACTACTGTTCTGATATACAGCATTATTATATCCTCAGTTTTATTGCAATGCTGTTGGGGTTTTTGTTATGTGCTCCACCTATAGGCTGTGACATTTTTTCAGGATTTCTTACTATGGTGTATAGTAACAGGATCTGCTTGCTAAATATCTTAAGCCTAACAGTTATACACCTATCATGGGTTCAGTTTTTAGTATCTGACGATGGTGTCGCATTAACTTTTAAAAACTGCAACCGACATGTTATGCGAGATTAGAGGTATATTATACCAAGTAAAGCCATGCGTGGCATTGTTTTCGTGGTCTATGAAACTTGAGTGTTATAAACCTGTTAATTTAAATTATAAAATATAATTCGCTTCATAATTATGTTATCCGATGTTACATTATATTATAATTTGGGATACTGTAGCTTTAACGAACGTGTAATGTTATGTGCAAGCTAATCTTCAAACTGGTTGACGCTTTTTTCTGTAATAACCTACTGGTCTTAGCTCGAACCCCAGTTTGATCCCTAGCTAAGAGAATAGGGCTTTGGGGACAGAATAGAGCGCTGGCAACACAAACTACTGTGACACATTTATAACAAAAATATAAAGCTCCAACGACCTCTATAAGTTCTCTTGGACCGAGTACAGTTAATGCTGCTATTTGCATAGGACAAAAATGCATTAGTTCCTGGGCTGACAAATCACAGGAATTATATTTGAAGGGAAGTTTCCAAGTTTTGCAGTAAAACTGCAGATCTTCTGCAGTCTACAAGGTTTCCTGCAATCTTAACTTCTCCAACTTTAAATTTCTTGATTTTCACTGACGTTAGTGCCTGTTCATACTGCGACCGTTTCGATCCGATTCATTCTGATCCGAGTAGGACGTCTATCGTTTATTCAGGGGTGGTGCAGGAGGGACTACCACAGCCCACCCTTGAAGCTGTGGAAACAGAAGTTCACCACGTGCCGAATGCGCTAGGAAAATTTTAGCAAAACATGACAAAATAGGTTAAAAATTAGAAAAATGGGCGTAAAACTGACAAAGATGGGTCCTCAGGGGTCCATCAACTTTTCGCAACACCACCCGCTGGAAAGCCTCTCCACCGGGGGTTTTTACCTCCATAAGGTGACTTGCCGCCAACCCTATCTACCACATCTAAGATATGGGAGCATCAGCATGTATGACGTAAACAGACTCGGAGATTTTATTGAAGCCTTAACCGAGAATATTGGCATAATTATGCAAAGTTGCGTTTATGAAAATACCTGGTATAGCTATATTATTCGTGCTCAATTACAAATTCTGTGTTACGTTATACTCGTGCGACGGTATTTGGGATTTCATCACTTGCCGACGGTTTATATTTAATGGCGGTATCTATAATATTTTATGGTTAATAATTTGCGGTACGGTTAATAGTACGACAGTAGTTGGGATTTCGTCACGTCCTGACGCTCTGTATTGTTTTAAATATGTAATTTTTACTTTTTTACAAAACGCAACAAAGCCATTAGATAATAGATTGATCCTGTGCGAAATATTAGCTATGTTTTGAACTTTTGTATATATTAAAGGTGTAAAAAGTGAATCTGATAAATTTGGCATGCTAGGTGCTCTGCCGAAAACCTTAATTTTGACGAAACGATATTAGACTAGAGTCTAAGCTTTTATGTAGAACACAAGCTAATATAAAGTATATAAGTTTTAACTACCATCTACTCTGAACTTTTTAGGAATGAGCAATCTTTCTATCACCGCAATTTTACATTGCGGACTCTAAAAAGCGTGTTCTCTATGGCAAGTGTAGTTTAAACACAACTTTTTACACCAATCAAAATTTGCTATACTGAAAACAAAAAGCCGAACAGATCTTCAGAGGCAGTATTAAGTTACATTCACATTTGAATCAATTGTATAGCATTAGCTATCTAAACCCCAACCTAATTCAAGCATATCTCACTAGACAGATCTGCGCAATTCTTCATGATTCAGGTTTTTATGTAATAGGTATTTATAGGTAACAAAATTTCGCGGACACATCCTTCACATCCGCGAGCCAAGATTGGTGTTAACATAGCATAGTGTTGGTTGTACAAAATGTCCAAATGTACGTGGGTGGTATGAGCCTACGTAAGATAATATATATGTTAACTGACCTAACGTATATATATTACCTGATTACTTGACCCTGCGGTTGCAGAGTGCCTCAATGCTGACCAAACGACTCCACTCGTCCCTGTTTGCTGCTACTTGCCCAATGTGTACCACAAGTGTTTGTAGCCAATTACGTAGCGGAATATAGCGAAAATACAGTTGTCAGTCTGACTGTTTTCCTTTGCCAGGTTTCGAGTGCTTTTTAGCGAGGCCTTATCCAGTTCCACGTTCACGTTC
Organism: Trileptium ribeirensis; assembly: GCA_030248225.1. Lineage (NCBI taxonomy): Eukaryota > Metazoa > Nematoda > Enoplea > Enoplida > Thoracostomopsidae > Trileptium > Trileptium ribeirensis. Next base: position 73,263 of record JASANE010014048.1, read on the forward strand.
CTTTTGGCAGTTTAGTTAGGATACTGCTGTTTGTCATTCTCAGAACGTGCCCAATAATGTGGTCATATTTTTATTCACTCTCAGAATCTGTCGCTGTGAGAAGTTTTCAAAACTTTCTTTCTGCTGCAGTCTACTACATTTTACTGTCCATATCCAGCAGGCATATACTAATACCGGTCGGATAGTAGCGTTGCATATTTCGATTTTAATAAAATAAGAAAGGTTTAGTGACTGCCGCATGTGCAAGAATCCTTCCTTCAAACGCTGATCTGGCGCGGTTAATGCGGCTCGTTATCTCGATGTCAGAGTCTCATAAAGGCACGAACATGCTGCCCAGGAAGCAGAACTGGGCGACATGATCTACTATGGAGCCGTTCCAGCGATATGTCGTCATGTTTGGCGATGCAGCAGGTTATTACTTTGATCTTTTGATAGCTGCTGACCACTCCGATGCAATTTGTGGCTGCGTCAACTCGATTGAGCATCAGTTGCAGCTTGTTAGGCGAAGCAGATATCGCTATGTCGTCAGCACAGGCGGCTTAAGTGAGTGTCTTGTCGTTAGCGTAGAAGACAACACCGTCGCCCCCGGTCAAGGCAGTTTCCGTCACCCGTTTAATTGTGAAACCGAAGAGGACAAAATTTAGCTTTGTCTCATCCTAGATTTTTGTAAATATTCTTATGATCCGTCGTTTAAGTGTACGCAGCAGTACGACAGTTCAAAAAGAGCCCTACCTAGAGAAATGATCTTCTTGCGTACACCGTCGGCTTCCAGAATCTTGTATAATTTTGAATGCAATATTCAGCCAAGATGCCATGATAATTAGAGCAGATTGATTTATCTCTATTTTATGTAACGTGATGACAGCTATCGTTGTCCAGCACTCTTGAATAACCTCTTAGGATCAGATGTTACAGATTGTTGCGTATAGGATAATTACCAAGTCGCCTGAAATTTAGTAACATCCTGAACCTGTTCCGTCCTCGCCAGGTGCATTGCCGCTACGAAGATCGTCTTCGCAACTTCTTCTCGTGTCGGTGATGGGCAATCGACAGCACTTCCGTAGTATCCATTGAAGGCCAGATCATAATTGGTTAACGGTTCTTCTGTCTGATTCCGGTTTAAGAGCTGATCGAAGTGCTCTTTCCGGCTCGGGACTTGCGCAGTCTCGGAGATCATAATTTTCTACGCGCTGTCACGGATGAATCCGCGTACTGGAATGTGTGGTTGAGCACGCAATCGTATCACTTGGCAAAGTTTGCGATGATGCTATACATATCCTGGCTGGTTCATCTCGCATGCAAGTGCCTTGTGCTTATCTTCGTTGAACTGCTTGATGTTATTGTCCCAACTCTTCTTAAGAATTCCTCGAGTTTTACTGTGGCTTTGCTGAGTATTTCTGTTGTCTTTATGACACACATCCAGCCATCGCAATGTTTTCGATGATTTTAGCTTCGTTACGCCTTCATAGACAGCTGCATTCGTGGAGTTCGCAATCGCAGTCCAAGGGTTGACTTTCGAATTAGTACACCAGAGCTTCCAAACGATTCAATAGTGCGGTACAAAATTTGATTGCGACTTTACTGTTTATAGGTGATTGCGTCGACTGGATGTGTTCTACGGTTAAAGTAGCAAGCATCTGGCTTCACCCGTAACTTCGCTATAATCACGCCGTTGCCACTTGAAAGTAGGTTTCCCAGAATGACCTGCACTTTCTCACAACAGGTCTCCACCTTTTTTACAAAGGACTTGAGTCAGCCGAAATTATCGTTCGATGGGTGAGCGCAGGAATGGGGTTGCTTGGTTGGATGTTTGATTGTGATTTGTGTTAGGCGAACAAAGTGTTGTGGTATTCAGCGATGGTGATAAGCCGGGTTCCGTTGTCAGTTCTACAAGCGCGGCCAAAAGGGTCTAGCATTGTATTTTCATTTGAATCGACCAGGCCCAGCTATTGCATAAACATTGCACATACTAAGTGGATGTCGTTTGTGGTAACGGTCGAGATGAAATGATTGAGGTCTTCCGAAAAGTCGTCTTTGTCTAAAGTAGGGTATTAATTTGTGAGAGCTAATGCACTATAACATATATGTTGGACCGATATAAGCGCATCCTCATGTGCGCTGGTCTTGAGAAAAATTCATTCCGGTCCACCACTGCATCTAGCTTGTCTCTCCTAATGACAAAACACATTCCTTGTTGACCACCAGTTTTGGTTTCTGAGAACAGAAGATCGTATTTGGCGTCGAGGGAGATGATTTTTATTGCGTTGTTTCCGACAATGCTGCTACCTCTATATTCCGTGCAGAGAGTGAAATGGCACAAAAGCTTGCTGTAGCTTGTTTCAGCAATGTTCGAGCATTCCAGATTGCAAGGTTGCAGGTCTCCTTGATAAATTTGGTTGATTTGGGTGCAAATTTTTCACGTCGCCGACGGTAGTCAAGAGACGAGCGGTGGCTGCCCAGCACGCGGGGATTTTGATATGTGATACTTCATGAAGTTTTCCAGGAGTTTTGACGTGAATTTCCAAGCCCACAGCCACTTGTTGAACTAAGAGGTGTCCATGGCCTTTGGGAGTCCGTTTTTTACACTGCAAGGCAGCAATTGTGTTGCTATCGTGGGTTGTCCCCCACCATAAATAACTAGGCTTTAGCCTGTGGATAGGAACTTTTATCTTACAAGGAAGTGGATATATATTTTTCTTTGTTTTGAAGATTCGTTGTATTGTAAATTCAAAATATATTTTCAATTTATTAATATCTTAATTTGGTCAAATATGTGCTTATGCAAAGGTGAATCCAATTTAGTTCATGCAAGTATTTATCACTGCATATTGTATCCAACATTCGTCGAAAAAGCACCTGCGTCGCATATATTCAGCTAAAATCGGCATAAAGCATACAAGCACAATCGAATGATTGCGTTTGCAATTAGCTAATGTACCATTCACTGATCGTTTGATACAAAAATATTGGTATAAATAGTGACGAATCTAGTAGCAACAGTTGATTTTAGCACATTATTGAGTTCAGATAAATAACCCCGTTCAAAGATCTGATTTGAAGATTAACCAATATTTTGTTGCCATGCAATTAAAAATAAAATGCATTGTCGCTGTTATTTCAAAACATTTCACATATCTAATATATTATAGATATAAGCATTGGATTCGCATGAATATTTTAGATGGAGGCATCTACCGTTTATCATGATCAACTCAACTGATATATCTAACGATTACAAGTTGAATGAATTGCTTCGTGACTGAAATTTTCGATAATTGTGTTGAAATAAATCAATAATTGCGTTGAAATTTCATAGAGTATGAGAACTTCACGACGTCTCAGTTATGATGATGTTTGAATTTTTGAGTTTAATCCGCAAAAATATCGGCAAAATTATTAGAGATTGTCTTTTACTGTAAAACAACAACTACTGGATTAAATATATTTAACACAATCTTTATTTCTTTTTCAGTAAACGTTAAGGGTCTTCATGTTGTGTTTAGATATAGATGGGAGAGGTCTGAAGTCTCAGACGGATAGCGGGTGCGACGTGGGGCGAGGTCGTCGCAAGGTGGGGATCTGGATGTCGGCAGGAGAGATCTCCAGGCGGAATAAAATTTTGAATTTATTTGGAACACAAATTTTTAAATTATTTTAATACTCATTTTTCCAATTTTCATCCAATTTCGCCCAAATGCCCATTTATGCCCTATTTTCCCTAAATTTGCCGAAAGTTTTCGCGCACAGTCTGCGCCCGGCGGGAAGAGGGTGCGTCTGGAGGTGCAGAGACTCACGGGAGAATCAGTCTACCACCCATGGGAGATCGCCGAAACCCTGTCCCCCTATGAGCACATATGTGCACAAGCGATGCCATTGCTGCAGGAGGAGAACCGAATAGAGCGGTTTTACATGAATCTTTAAGCTCCTGAAACTGTAAGAAGAAGTTCAGGAAACAGCTATATATTCAGGTTTCGTTGTTCATCTACGTTCGCCGGCCTCTGTCTTTTTCTTTCCTATTCTCCTCGATCTTTCTTTCTCTTTCTTTCGGTCCCTTTTCTTTTGTTTCTTTCTTCTTTCCGTGTGCTCCCTTTTTCTCTCAGACCACTCTTTAGTTTTAATTAAAGTTATTAATTAAATAATAATACTAACAATAGTAATACCAACTATGTGTAGTATATAAGTTAACACAAAGAACCCGACTAGACACATATATGTATGTAAATATAATATATGGCTGTATATAAAATGAAATCAAACTTTAATTGGCATTCGTAAGTTTTACGAATTTTAGTTTTACATATAGTTAGTTATATAGGTATATTGCGGGACAGAAGAGGTCGCGCCCCGCAGCGAGTTCCCCCTTGCGTTGCCCGCGAAGCGGCTTGTGGTTCATGAAAATCCTAAAGATATTCAAACACCCAGACTGGTAGGTAAACGTAAAATATCTACACGTTTGCCTGTGAGAATCACAGAGGATCAGCAGACGAATGAGGTTGGGCTCTAGCTTTTGAATGTGGGTATATCATATATCTCGTGCATTTATTTAATAGTTATTCTAAATTAATATTTTAATATCTTTGAAAATAATAACTTTAATATTCGGTCCGACTTAAATTTTGTTTTGATTTTGGCACTACCTGGCTTCCTGACGCAAGCATAGGATTAAGATCCTAGAACAGTTGGTGAAATTTAGACCAAATTTGTAGGTGCGCTCACATTGTTTTTGTAGTCTACCAAACGGGAAGTTTAGTTTTACGGCGGACATAATCGGCCAAGTTTCCAAACTATTTCCATTGGTAGTTGAAATAAAATCAGAAAAACGAGGAGCGACGACATATCGCTTCCAACTGTACGGCGGGAAAAAGAATACACAAAAACATGGGCGACATGGTGTCCGAAATCGTGGAATCAGTGTAACTACAAAACTTTGGAATTCGGTCGACTCTGCAGACCAGCTACGTGGATATAGTAGCTAGTGTTATTGCTTCTATTTTTCGCGTGAAGATTTGGGCATTGGACGGTCTTCGGAGAAATTTCAGCTGGTGTTGTTCACAGGGATCGAAGTTGGAAGTATAGCTGGGGCGTTAGGGTGAAATGAAAGAGTTTAATTTCCCTAAGGTTCGGTATAAGTTGGTAGGTCAGCGTGTAGCTTTCTACCCTAATATTCGTGAGTTTGAAAGTAGCTAGTAACAGTCCCATGACTTCATTTTTTCGTTCTTTCATAAAAGGCATTTCCCTTTCGTTCTGGTATACCTACGCCTATTGTTATCCTGGAATTAACGAAATCTAGTCGAGTGATTCTGTGCGAATTTGAAGTGGAAAAATTTCAGTCGAAGTCTTTCTGGTTCCTTGTGATCATAGGTAGAATTCACAAGAAAACTATTTGGATGTTACAGATCCAAATGTTCATGCTTTAATGAGCTGAGTTAGGGAACTGAGTCTGTGTGATCAAATTTTCAGCTATCTCAAACCAACTAACTATCCGTACCACCAACCACCGGATGAACTAATCGTGCTACCCCTTTACTCAAACCATAGTTTTATAAATCTTTGGGATCATAGAGTACTTTAGTGCTTATGCTATGCATTGTATCAAGAAAAGTTGTGAAAAGTATAGGAATGGCAGTCCGGATATCGCGGTTTCCAAATAGACTCACGGTCTATCCGCGACCAGTAGTCACTCAATAGGACAAACTCAAACTAGAACTACTACGACGACACGGAGCTTCTGATTAAAATAGTGATCACTTTCTCACCTTCGGACCAGGGGTGCATTTGGGAGAAATTCCAGGAATTCGAGGACACGAAGAGAATTTAATCGTGCCATTTAATTAAAATAACATATTTTACACAAGACCCGAATATGGCACTGTATCTCATAAATCTTGCTCTAGGCATATTGTTGTGTTACACATAAATTAATAATGGCAAATTTCGGTACGTATGATTTGCTTGTTGTGTCGAGTTTTGTCAGACTATGTGCACGAATTTCTTAGGACATTGTAACTTCCTTGGACCGGTCAAACTTGTAGCATTATCTTGCAGCGTAGGCTCTTTCGCTGACATTTGCTTACGTAGGATTACAAAAAGATTTCTTAGGTTCATTAACGTTGTGGAGGTTGTCTAATTGCTTTAAACATTTCAAAGTCAATGAAACTATCGGGAAGCCGTGAGACCATTGAAGCGATTGGGTAAGTTTAACTTTGCAGATTGATTCGAATATAGGGCCACTACGATGCGATCATCCGAAAACGACACGTCTCAAGCATAAAATGCTATTAAGCGTCATAAGATAGCATTCGTTGCAGGGTTAAGGAGCCATACGCTAGAACCGCGCTGTAGCATCCACATTTAGGATAGGTTACATCGGATTTAAAAGTTAGTCGAGGTTGTCCGTATTTCTGATCAAAACTGCACATACACATCCTTGGGATCACCGCCGCAACGCGGTTCAAGTCGTCATGGGTTATCAAGTATCAAGGGGTAATTACATGAGTTCACGGAGTCTTTCATATCGGAGGGGAACTTGAACTAATCCAAAATATTGGTAGCGATAAGGGTATGTTAAATTCGAGAGCAAAACACTACAGTAACCCATGTCCCACCTTTGAAAATTAACTCGGTTCTGAGAAATTTACGTCCTCAGACCCAGTGCCCTCAAATTTTTAAGAGCGACTTGATCGCTGACTTTGGATTTTTGTTTATTTTGCAATCATGACTCGTTAGGTCTTCCACAGTTTTGGCTTTCCCAGATTCCTACATATATTTGGATTTGGGCACAGATTCACCTTTCTCCGTTTCTCTCTCTCGATCATCATAGGCATTTTGCCCGCACGAAGACAGACACGCTCGCTCGCCGCCAAACCTCAAGCGCGCTCGTCAAATATCAAAAATACGAGCATTTGAAGTCGCTGCGTGCAGTGAAAATTACCATGCAAACACACACACGCGCAGTGATACCAATGAACAAGGGAAACGACTTGGGTAGACGAAAAGGTCGAGAAAATGGGGAATAGACTCAGGTCCGAAGCGTCGGGTCTTACTTATCGGTTTATAAGGAATCCAGATCTGTGAGTTGTCATAGGTAGGTTAGGATTTAATAGCTTAGAGGTAGAAATCAAGGAAAAGGTTATAAACTAGCATGAGAAAGAAAATGTTGTCCCGACTTTGGCGTAAGCCTGTGCTTGATGCAGTAGTATGATGACTTTTGGTGTAGATTAGGATCCAGATTACCCTAAAAGTTCGTCATAATTCATCGGAATATAAAATTCCAAGTCAAAGTGACAAGATCGAAAAGTGTCAAGAATTTCGAAAATGTTACAACTTCGCCCCAATGAAAACGAGCATTTCTGAACCAAATTTTTGGGAGTTCATGACAAGCATAGTTTAATTCGGAAGAATGCTCTCCGGGCTTCCTAGGTAGGCCGAGAACTGGATTATTGCAGTTGTAATTGGTCTCGTATAACTAACTGCTTGCGACCATTAGGACATACGCCAACAGAGCCGATCTTTCACAAAATCTCAAATTTACTTAGGTTATCCACTGAACGCTGCGGTGGTAATCTTGTTCAGCTAGAACATTTGAATGATGTTTCGGTTAGGAAAATTTTTTGACTAATTAGGAATTGCGTCCTGAAGAGTTCCAAAAGGGGCCGACAAGTTTCTAGTTGTGCTCTAAACCTTCAATATAAAATTTTTCTAGGCATAAATATAGTCCACCAGGGTGTTACTTTTCATAGGCTCGGTTCAACATAGCTCTAGGGCTGAATCGGTCAAAATTGCTCAGAGCTGAGGTTTAACCTCAGCACAAAATACACTGGTCGGTGTTCATATCGACTGGCGTTACATGCCAAACAAAGATAGAATTAAGAATTTCAGTATTGGGTGATCAATTGCTAAAATCTAAAATTCAATGGGTTTACTTCAATGTTTATGATGTGGTCATGTGTTCGGCTCTAGGGTACAATAGTAATAAGTTAAACATGTTATAAACACGTTCCTGATTTAGGAAGCAATTAGATAGGCAGAGGGTGAATCCCGGCTTCGAAAAATTACGGCTTTCGCTGTGTTATCGCTCCTCGGTTCGGTAGCTGCTAAGATGGAATTTTAAATTCAGCGACCGAGATCGATAGTATTTCGGTTGAGGAATCTAAAAGTTACTTCGGCTCAAATAACCACCGTATATATAACGGCTCAAATAATAAGTACATGAAATTATTCATAGTAACGGGACTTAATTGTAAAATAGCGGGCAAATTTTGATCTTCCTATAAGATTTCAGTAAAAGTTAGAAAATAGAATAGAATCTCACCTGAGCCTCGCATGCTGTAAGAATTTTCGAGGTCTGAGTATCGGTCCCAGTAAATAAATGCTCCACGGCTCCAACTGCACGCGATTAACGCGGTAGATTGTGTTATCATCCGTGGTACGACAACGTAGTCATTTGATATTTGAACGACAAAAAGTTAAAAAGGCGAAAACGCATGAGTATGATCGGAGTCGAGAATAAGGCTGTAGAACAACCAGGTGTCCAAGTTCTAAGTAATTTATCAAACTGACCAGATCTGACTTTGGCGCTGTCCCATGGTTGCTGAGTAATTGTTTATAATAAAGTAGTCCTAGGAAAAGAACTTGGATGAGTCCTCCATCTTCAGGCTGCTGCCTGACAACTGTTCTAACTGGTCGTTGTAAAATTTTAAGATCTAATGTTTAAGAAGTGTCAATGACTTAAATTGACAGGGGAGGGAATGGTGCTATTTTGATTGCGTTAGCCTCCAGAGTGTTTATAGCATTTTACAAAATTCTGGAATGTTCTTTATCGCATATTTGCGTTTCTCAATCACACGATAGCACTTGATTAGCTTCTGCGGCAGTGTCATCAATCTTGCGCGGTGCCCGCTCAGCCCGTCTATAAGACACAAACTTAATTTTTGTCTAATATACTAGAGATGTGTGTCATCTAACAATGTTTACGTCACTGTTGTATCTCTGACCGCTAAGTATACTAAATCGGGAGTACCCTAACTCTGTTCAGCGTATAAGATACATCTTGGTTATCGCTGTTCGACTTGTTAGTTCGTTGTTACATTACTTTTGTTCACTGGTCGTTTCTGATAATGTACTCCATCCTGCGACCTGCGACCCTATTGCTTGTATATATTTTGAAATTTACTCAAAAACGTCTAGTGTTTGTTTCTGGCAGCGTCTACATGTTATATGTTTAGTCCCACACAACTGGTCAGCGTCCCGTGTTAGATCAGTGACTGGCAAATTCCATGCCCTATCGTGTGCCGTTTGTACTTAGTAATAATGTGATGGAGAACGAATAGGAAGCGAGAGGTAAGCTCACGGACCATTAGTACTGCTCTTGAAAAATTACAGACTTCACGAGTTATAAAATTTGTTAGACAGAAAATACTGATTTTAGTAAGAACAACTTCAATCATTCCAAAGCATCAAGTATAACATTAACCTTTTAGGGATCGTCGGAACCCTGTGTTGGCCAGAATGATCAAACACCTGCTGAGCGAATTCATGTCCAAAGAGGTCATGATTAAGACAAATTTCACAGTTCCATTTCACACTGCACACATAGTACAGACTCATGCTAGTTCGTTATAAGCACTATATTAACTTCCGAGTGAGATCGAGATAGGGAAAAGCGACATGACATTATAGCTTGTCAGCAGGTGTCTGTGATAGTCTCTCTGGGGGAACTCGGCAATCATACCAGATACTAGACATGTGCGCAACCAATCAGGCGGGGTCGCAAAACACCTCGTGAAGCACGCCGGTGGCTTTATAAGCGTCATAGTTTCTTGGATCTGACCGAGAAACGTTGCTAAATTGTTAAATCCCACAAAACTATTAGTCCACCTTTGAGGTTATGATAGCTGGGGTCGTATGAGCATGGTTTTTGGAAGTTGCGCCATGTAGCTGAATACCGTTATTACATATGCGCAGAGTTTCTAGCCGTATTCTATAATGTATTCATATTATAATTAATACTTTTTGGCAATTGACCCTGGAAACCTATATTTTGCACGTGTGTTGTTGTTTGCTCGCTTTTTGAGGTTTGTTAAGAAACTGAGCAACAGCTCCTAAATAGCGTAGGGGCTAAAGTACAATGATTTCACCAAGACGATTCAGGTTTAATGTGTCACGGCGGCAAAAGTTTTTTTAATATTGTACGAAATACGCAATTATTCATGTGCGAAAGGTTAAATCTAAAATAAGCGGCGATATCTTATATTGCTATAAGTTCTAAAAGATCAGTGGAAACAATGAAATATCAACGTCTCAACCATAAACAAGCATTTGTTATCTACACAGCGTGTGTTTTTGTTATATTACTGGTGGTTCATGTAGGTAAAATGAAAACAAATAATAAGGCTACAAGGCATAGAGAGGTAGAAGGGACCTACCCCATAAGGGTCTGACCCCTTCACTCAAACCTTCATCTCCTCGGAAGCCTCCACATCAAAATTTTCGCAAAAAATGGGGTAAGATTGGCAAAAAAACGGCGGCGAGCGTGGGAGGAAGGCTGCAACCAACAGCAGCTGCGTTAATTAATAAGTGCTAAAATTATTGAATATTGAAGAATTAAAAATAGAATATAGAAGATGAAAAATGAATGAAAATAGAAGGTGGAAATATATTGTTATGGTCGCGTAGTATTGCTTATATGTTAGTGCATTTTCATCAAATACATCAACTGAACGAGACAGACAAGAAAATACAAATTTACCACGTCTGAGTGGACCCATAGCAATTTGACCCACGATCCACTATGAGTGCAACACGACCCTCAGTGATTCAACGAAAAAATCCACCCACGCGACCATTGACCCACAAACCAACCTCCATTTCTGCGACATAATATATGTTCGAAACAGGGTTCATTGACCTTAAACGCATTTTAAACCTCTAAGAGGCACGAAATTTTCGGGGTAATCTCCAGATAACCGTGCCATCGTATCTAGCACGCCGAAAAACCTATACATACAGCATGGTTGATGCCCTAACTACTACTTATCCAAACTACTCAAGACACACTATGTTATGAAAATCGAGTTAATTATTCCTAAACCCTTCGAAAACCTATGAAAAGGCATATAATATATGTGCTGGACTCTAGATTTCAGTGTTCAGAAAACCTTATGACCATTCATGTTGCCCTGCACGGAATACATAACCAAAGAAATGAAAAGACATTTTGGACATCGGGTTCGTAAACCGTAAAACCCTTTAAACCCCAGGAAAATGTATAATATAGTCAAGTTGTACATTAGATAATAAAAACCATCGTATTCAGCGTGCCTAATAGGCTAATAGACACACATTGTTAGGCAAAAACACGCAATATTATGACGAAATTTGAAAAAGCGATATTTCTTGCCAAGGGACCAACCATATTTAGATCTACAGCGGCTAAGGAAGTGACCTCACAAAAAGTGATGTTCAGCATTGTGGATCTCCATAAGCCGATTCAGCACGGTGGTCGTTGCGAAGACTGTACCGAAGATATTGACTTTGAAACAGAGGTACCGGTATTGCCAGATTTGGCAAATTCCCTTAAAACATGCTTGTTGACTTTTTTACCCGGAAGATACTGTTGGAACTGCTCGAATTCAAACTAAAGGATAAATAGTCATCATGTACCTGCTTTATTTGACTTTTCAAACAACTGTGAAACACAATATTGATAGACAAACGCTGCCATTTCCAGCTATTACTGTGTGCACTTTGAATGTTATCAAAAGCGAAATGACTGCAATAGTGCCTGACATTGCTGCAATTGTGAGTGTGCAAAATTTACTAAGTGAAATTATTGAAGTGTGTTAAAGTGCAATCGTCGCCGACATTATCAAATAAAACGTGCAGATGAATTTTACTCATAGCGAATATTATTCGGTATCGGGTAAATCAACTAAAACTTAGTAAAATGTAGGGTTTTTATTTTGATTCCATTATAACACTCACAATACGCGTCGGTGAGACTGAAAAATAATTTTGGTTAACAGTTTCAGTTTCTGTTTTCTCAACTTCAGTTGTCGTATAAATTATTATAATTGTAACAACTCGCTCGAAACAGCGCGCGTTTTAGTAAAACGGTCTAGACTCCGACGTTGTTGAGTGCCAGGGTGACAAGGTAGGAAGTAATCTCCAGTTGTTAGAATGGATAGTGATTCTTTCGTTCAAAAAGCTACATGTTTGGAACAAATAATACCATAACAGTGTCTAATATAGCGGTGTCGCATACTAAAGCTGCCTAGTGTCAGACATTTTTGAGTGTTTGGTTAATAAGATAAGAAATTTCTGCCTGAAATACTCGATTATATTTTTATTTCAGGAAGTTCCACGTTTGAAACAAATATTACTGGTAGTCAAGCCTAAAATAGCGGTGACACTTAGTAAAACTGGTTAGAGTCTGACATCGTTAATATCAGGTTAATAAATTCAGAAGTAATTTACGGTTATTGGATTGAATAGTGTTTGTTTCATATAAAAACCTTCATTTTTAGAACAAACGTAACCGGAAACAAAACCTAAAATAGCGGGGTCGCTTCACTGCCTAGTGCCAGACGTTGTTCATCCTATTATATTATGTAATTTAGCATAAAAGCTGTTTATGGAACGCTTTTTGATCAGTTGAAATTGGGTGCAAAACTGCTGGCGAACTCACTGTTCGCGATTGAAAATAGGCATTTTGTGTTCGCAAAAATTCAAGTAAAATTAGACAAATTTTTCAGAACGAAAATTGGTCAAATCTGAATTCAACCGATTTTGTTTGCGAACACCCAGGGCGAAGCTATAGGATCGAATTTTTTTGTGGCGTGATTTTTGCATTAAATTTGTTCGCGAAGACTGAATAATTAAAATTCAAACGATTAGGCGTTAGGGAACAGAATTTCTGCAAAATGAAAACACGGAAATTCTGATCGCGCACAAGGTATATCTCATAATTATATATTAATGTCAGCTACAAATATAAGCCTCACTTTACGCAAGCTTATATACTTTATCATTCTAAGAGTTTTTAAACTGTCTAAGTTTAAAATATGCAATTCTTTTTCCAGATATAACAACCTATATATTTTTTATGATAATAAAGTCAATAACATGGAAATTGAGAACCATAGCAAACGCGATATAACTTTTAAAACATTGCTGAGCAGAGCGATCACAGCATCGCTGGTGTTATCCTGACTGAACTTCAGCTTATCCCAGCTATCGTTAACTACTTCGCGTCAAGAAACATGCCGAAAATACCAATCTTATATTTTAAACATTCATCGCTTCCAGCTCTTGTAAGAGGCTTCAACGAGCGCTACACATGGCCCAAACGAGTATTTTGGCCAGTTCTTTTCACTGTACTGATGTCACTTGTTATCTTTGAAACGCGTCGAATGTACCTGCTTTATTTGACATTTCCAACAACTGTGAAATACAATATTGATGGTCAAACGCTGCCGTTTCCAGCTATCACTGTGTGCAATTTGAATGCTATCAAAAGCGAAATGGCTGCAAAAGTGCCTGAGATTTCTGCAGTTGTAAGTGTACAGCTATGTTAATTAATGGGTGTGCACACTGCATCCGATCCGAATCCGGTGCAATCTAATCCGAAATTGCATCAATTTTTTCGGATCGAACCGGGTGATGTAGTGTAAAAACAAAAATACATATACATACACACGTATACAGTAACTATAATTTGGTCATGTCGAATGGGACCGGATCGGATGCAATGTGAACACGCCCGAACACGATCGTTTGACTTGCGCCGATAGGCCTCTACAACTATATGTGACTATGACTGGACAGGCTATCTTTTTTGTAATGAAAATATAGCTCCGAAAATAAATGCAATGAGAATTGGCTGACAGTATCTAAGTGTATGCTCGGTTTGTGTAAGTTTATAGGTTTCCTAAAAACATTACATTTATTTTATTGCGCCATAAGCATGAATTGGAAAATGTTTCAACTTATAACGCAAATTTCTTCCAACCAAAACTATGCTGGTTAAACGCTATAAATCATAAGAAGTGAAATAAAATATTAACATAATAAGCTTACTGAATCAATAGAGCGTAATTAAATCGGCGCATGCTGCGCTTAAAAATTCATTGACCTGCCTTCAAAATTGTTTATTTTATTAATGACAAATGATTATGGTATTAAATAATTTATCTTGACATCTTAATTTAATTCCTAAAAGGGACGTTCATTGTAAGGCAACGCTACACTGGACCAACACTTCCATGACATAGATGAGTAGAAATAATCTTACAAATTATGCGTCGTTCACGCGTATTTGTGTGGGAGCAACTGTAGATCATAGCCAGTATGGTCGCAACAGTTGCACGCACCTGAACTCGAGTACATTAGAAATATCAGATGTATCGTTCGTGCAATGATTATAACCTAAGCTCGTATGAGTGCAAAAACATAACCATTACATGTGCCTGTACGTTTGCAATGTTTATTGCAATTACGTCATCAATTTGACGATACTAATGCATTCGCTCTAGCAATGAAATCAGTAGTTGCATTCCAGCGTGCAATGGTTATCATTATTGCTGGGGCAATAAGTTTTACATTTACACGCGACAGCGGAATGGTTTGCACCACTGCAAGTGTTAGTGCAATGGTTCTCACAAATGCACTCTTTTGTGCATTGTTCTTCGTCATTGGTTTGCTGAAACGGAGCGAGCGAAACAAGTGGAGTTTCCACTCGGGGCGCTAGGGCGAAAGTATCGAAAATTTCTTTTTGTCTGTTTCTATCATTCATAACTCACTTTCGGATGAACAGATTTCGAGAAGTTTATTTATTCGATAGCAAAAGTGATGAGGATGTGCTATCTAGTTGAACGTGAACAGCTCTGACCTCATCTTCAGGGTCAAAATGGAAAAAAACAGGTTAATAACTAGACTGTTCTTTTCGATTTCTTTAACACATAAAATCGATTACTGAACTCATTTTGATTTTAAAAGTATGCAGAAATTTTATCATATCATACGCAGCGTCAACATCGATGCTGTTGATAGCTAGGCATAACGTTTGCCTAGTTTCAGGTTTAGTTTGCAGTAAGTTGACGCAGTTGGAAATATCCTGTAAGATGTTAATTTAGAGACACCCACGCTAGGTATTTCCAGGTAGCGTACATCAACGACCACCAATTCAAACCATGTACTTTTACGCCCTAGCACTGCGCACAGCTTAAAATCATTTGTTCACTGCCAGAACGCTAGTCTTTAGCTCCAGTTCTAAAATCCAGAACAGCAGCGTTAATACAGTTATAATACTATCGAAGTAGTTCCCAATATTTGTTTCCACTATCGCAAGAATGCAATAGTATCGTCAAATACACGACGTAATTGCAATGAACATTGAAATGCACAGGCACGTGCAATGGTTATGATTTTTGCACTCATGGGAGCTGAGGTTATAACTATTGCACGAAGGATGCATCTGATATTTCCAATGCACTCAAATTCGGGTGTGTGCAACTGTTGCGACCATACTGCCTATGGTGTGCAGTTGCTGTACATATATAAACGTGAGCGACGTATTAGTTTGATCAAAAACTGACTGTTTGACTTTTTATTCGCTTGCGGAAGAAGCTACACTCATAATAACTGGTTACACATTTGCTGTGAGATGATTGTGAACTTATTCACATTAGGTACTAAGCTGATATTCGTGAGATAATACTTGGTGACACAGTTTGCTATGCTAAAATGCAACGTGTTGTTATTTATCAACGTTTATCAGCTATGATGTCTTGAAACTATTTTTTTATTAAAATTGTCAATAAAATAGACATCTTGTTTTGTTAGCTTACAAGCCCAATTTTTTGTATAGACGAGATTTTTTTAAATGACAAAAACGTGTAATAATGAAACATAACTATGAATGTTTGAGAAATATGTACTCGAGACGACAGCTCAAGAACCCACTACTCTTTTTGTGCCAATATAATTCGAGCCGTTTGCTGTGGTGCACATACCCTGCTTAATTTAAGTATTTAAAAACTGTACTTCACACATCAAAACTAGAGTGTGTCAATTTGAAAATCTCTTATGACGCACATTGCCAATATATATTTTGAAGTGCAAGTGGAAAGCTTAAAAATTTTCAGCGCTGTCCTCAGTTTTATCGCATTTAAAACTGGCCGGCGACATCCATGCTCAAGGTCCTAGGTCCCAAAGGGGGTAGCCGGATCCTCGAACGTAGTCGGCCTTTGGTCTCCCATGGGGGCCTACCGGTCCGTGGGGAGCGCGGAAGTCGACACTTCGTGCAGGAGGAGAGATGGGATGGTCACACTATACCACTCTTATGAGTATGTATGGCCGACGGTACTTGTAAATTATCTGAAACAATACATATTCCGTTCTGGCTGATCATTATAAGCGATAAACGAGAAACCGTAAATTCTTCAACGGTCAGTAGTTAAGCAAAGCAATGTGCCTTAACCTAGCGTAAACTAAAAGAATCTTTATTTGGCACTCAGAAAACCATGTTTTTTGTCTATGGCTACGATTTGATATTGCGGAAATAATGTGGAAACTTTTGATTTATTCTTAGATCAAATAACTAGATGCCCTCAGGTCAAGCAAATCATATTACGATTATTATGTGGGATAATTATGCTTCAAAATTTGGAAAACCCTCTTACGAAACTTAAAGCACCGGAGTATAATAGCAAATCCGCTAATTGTAGTCAGTTCTAGAACAAAGTTATTAAAATAAGTAACCGCGCATTAGTCCATCTATTAGTTATTGATCATATAGCTAAAAAGCTCAACTATACGATTATTTGCCTCACACAGTCCATATGGTTCATTTCCAGAATTTTGCACAGCAGTAGATAACTAAGCTGTATCAACATCTTTTGCTATTTACCTAGAAAAACAATGCACACTTTCCACATGGTTCATTTCCCGCATTTTGCACAGCAGTAGATGACTAAGCTGTAACAACATCTTTTGCTACTTACCTAGAAAAACAATGCACACTGTCCACATGGTTCAGTTCCAGCATTTTGCACAGCAGTAAATGACTAAGCTGTAACAACATCTTTTGCTATTTACCTAGAAAAACAATGCACACTGTCCACATGGTTCATTTCCCGTATTTTGCACAGCAGTAGATGACTAAGCTGAAACAACACCTTTTGCTATTTACCTAGAAAAACAATGCACACTTTACCAGCATAGGCTCATTCCCCCTATTTTGCACAGCAGTAAACTGACTAAGCTGTAAGCCTAACACTCTTTTGCTATTTATCTAGAAAAACAATGCACACTGTCCACATGGTTCATTTCCCGTATTTTGCACAGCAGTAGATGACTAAGCTGTAACAACATCTTTTGCTATTTACCTAGAAAAACAATGCACACTGTCCACATGGTTCATTTCCCGTATTTTTCACAGCAGTAGATGACTAAGCTATAACAATATTTTTTGCTATTTACCTAGAAAAACAATGCACACTGTCCACATGGTTCATTTACCGTATTTTGCACAGCAGTAGATGACTAAGCTGTAACAACATCTTTTGCTATTTATCTAGAAAAACAATGCACACTGTCCACATGGTTCATTTCCCGTATTTTGCACAGCAGTAGATGACTAAGCTGTAACAACATCTTTTGCTATTTACCTAGAAAAACAATGCACACTGTCCACATGGTTCATTTCCCGTATTTTGCACAGCAGTAGATGACTAAGCTATAACAATATTTTTTGCTATTTACCTAGAAAAATAATGCACACTGTCCACATAGTTCATTTCCAGCATTTTGCACAGCAGTAAATGACAAAGCTGTAACAACATCTTTTGCTATTTGCCTTAGAAAAACAATACATACTGTCCACATGGTTCATTTCCCGTATTTTGCACAGCAGTAGATGACTAAGCTGTAACAACACCATTTGCTATTTACCTAGAAAAACAATGCACACTGTCCACATGGTTCAGTTCCAGCATTTTGCACAACAGTAAATGACTAAGCTGTAACAACATCTTTTGCTATTTACCTAGAAAAACAATGCACACTGTCCACATGGTTCATTTCCCGTATTTTGCACAGCAGTAGATGACTAAGCTGAAACAACACCTTTTGCTATTTACCTAGAAAAACAATGCACACTTTCCACATGGTTCATTCCCCGTATTTTGCACAGCAGTAGATGACTAAGCTGTAACAACATCTTTTGCTATTTATCTAGAAAAACAATGCACACTGTCCACATGGTTCATTTCCCGTATTTTGCACGGCGAGTTAATTGAGCTAAGCTGTAACAACATCTTTTGCTATTTACCTAGAAAGACAATGCACGCTGTGGCCATATGGTTCATTTCCCATATTTTGTCACAACCAGTCGATGACTAAGCTATAACAATATTTTTTGCTATTTTACCTAGAAAAACAATGCACACTGTCCACATGGTTAAAGTTACATTATTTTCACAGCAGTCGATGACTAAGCTGTAACAACATCTTTGCTATTTACCTAGAGAAATAATGCACACTGTCCACATCGTTAACTCCAGCATTTTGCACAGCAGTAAATAGACAAAGCTGTAACAACATCTTTATGCTATTTGCCTTAGAAAAACAATATCATACTGTCCACATGGTTCACTTACAGTTTATTTACAGCAGTAGATGACTAAGCTGTAACAACATCTTTTGCTATTTACCTAGAAAAACAATGCACACTGTCCACATGGTTCATTTTCATCTTTTGCACAGCAGTAGATGACTAAGCTGTAACAGCAACCGTCATTTCCTATTTACCTCGAAAAACAATGCACACATGTCCACATGGTTCCATTTATCAATATCATTTTGTGCAGCAGTACGATGACTAAGATATAACAACATGCTTTTTGCCTACTTCCTGGAAAAACAGATGTCCACTGTCCACATGGTTTCATTTCCCATGCATTTTGCACAGCAGTAGATGACTAAGCTGTAACAACATCTTTTGCTATTTGCACTAAAAAAACAATGAACACTGTCCACATGGTTCATTTCCCGTATTTTGCACAGCAGTCAATGACTAAGCTGTAACAGCATCTTTATGCTATTTGCACTTAGAAAAACAATGCACACTATGTCCACATGGTTCATTTACCATTATTTTGCAGCAAGTAAATAAGTCACATTGACTAAGCAGCGCAACATCTGTTGCTATTTACCTTGAAAAACAATGCATGTCCACATGGTTTATTTCTGCCCGTATTTGGCGCAGCGGTAAATGACTAAGCTGTAACAACGTTTGTCTGGTATTTGCCTTCAAAAAACAATGCACCATTGTCGCATGATTTTCACTTTAGTATTTGCATTACGGTTCGGTATATCGACTAAGCTGTAACAACATCTTGGTACCTAGAAAAACAATGCACATTGTCCACATGGTTCATTTCTCATATTTTGTACAGCAGTACGATGACTAAGTTGTAACAACATCCTTTGCTAGTTGCCTTAAAAATAATGTTCATTGTCTACATGGTTCATTTCCCGTATTTTGCACAGCGTGTAGATGACTAACCTGTAACAATATCATTTGCTATTTACCTAGAAAAACAATGCACACTGTCCACATGGTTCATTTCCCGTATTTTGCACAGCAGTAGATGACTAAGCTGTAACAACATCTTTTGCTATTTACCTAGAAAAACAATGCACACTGTCCACATGGTTCATTTCCCGTATTTTGCACAGCAGTAGATGACTAAGCTGTAACAACATCTTTTGCTATTTACCTAGAAAAACAATGCACACTGTCCACATGGTTCATTTCCCGTATTTTGCACAGCAGTAGATGACTAAGCTGTAACAACATCTTTTGCTATTTACCTAGAAAAACAATGCACATTGTCCACATGGTTCATTTCCCGTATTTTGCACAGCAGTAGATGACTAACCTGTAACAACATCTTTTGCTATTTACCTAGAAAAACAATGCACACTTTCCACATGGTTCATTTCTCGTATTTTGCACAGCAGTAGATGACTAAGCTGTAACAACACCTTTTGCTACTTACCTAGAAAAAGAATGCACACTGTCCACATGGTTCATTTGCCGTATTTTGCACAGCAGTAGATGACTAATCTGTAACAACATCTTTTCCTATTTACCTAGAAAAACATTGCATACAGTGCACATGGGTCATTTCCCGTATTTTGCACAGCAGTAAATGACTAAGCTGTAACAACATCTTTTGGTATTTACCTTGAAATACAATGCACACTGTCCACATGGTTCATTTCCCGTATTTTGCACAGCAGTAGATGACTAAGCTGTATCCACATCTTTTGCTATTTACCTAGAAAAACAATGCACACTGTCCACATGGTTCATTTCCCGTATTTTGCACAACAGTAGATGACTAAGCTGTAACAACACCTTTTGCTACTTACCTAGAAAAACAATGCACACTGTCTACATGGTTCATTTCCCGTATTTTGCACAGCAGTAGATGACTAAGCTGTATCAACATCTTTTGCTATTTACCTAGAAAAACAATGCACACTGTCTACATGGTTCATTTCCCGTATTTTGCATAGCAGTAGATGACTAAGCTCTAACAACATCTTTTGCTATTTACCTAGAAAAACAATGCACATTGTCCACATGGTTAATTTCCCGTATTTTGCACAGCAAGCAAT